>PVKP010011011.1:30997-62949 GCA_004027715.1 Plecturocebus donacophilus
AGTTTTTTGTAGAGATAGGGTTTTACTATGTTGTCCAGGCTGGTCTTGAACTCCTGGCCTCAAGAGCTGCATCGTTTTAAACCTAATGATCTCTCTTTCCACTCAACAATATAATCCACTGTATGACTAGGTCTGTGTACCATCACTGATCACTATAGAGTGGATAAAATAAAATTCCAGGTGGTTCTGGTTCTATTAGAAACAATGTTTCAATCAACACCCATACTGAGGACAAATACTGAAGACAGATTCATAGCAGAAATTCAAGTAAAGTTTGATTGAAGTTTAGTAAAAAAAATACTGATAAACTGACTTCTAACAGTGTTTAACACTGCCTCCTTCCTTCCACCCTTTTGAACAATCTTTAATCTGATAACATTTTTCATCTTTCTTGTGAACTGTAATTTTAATAGCACAACTTGTTTGTGATGATTCTGAATAGGCTCTTTAAAAGCTTGTATTATAGTTCTTCCTCAGCAGCTGCTAGACAGCATAAAGAATACTCAAGCCAGGGAAACAGTCAATGCAAATGAATGTGTACGAAGTGTTTTCAGAGGAAAGCACAAGCTGCCTTTCTACCAGGTAACTGCTCACATTTCCCTACCTCATTCCAAGCCATTGGCTCTGTTCTGAAGAGAGAACTGGTCAGCTCAACTGAAAGCCGTTTCTTGTAGTCTTGTGGCTTGTCCTCAGACATTCGAAACAAAACAGCAGCTGCATATGTTGCTGAGAAAGAAGGAAAAGGCTCTTGAGGAAAAACTGAGACTTCAGCGTACATATCTGCTAAAAGCTTTGGTTCCTTTTTACTTACCCACACCTTCATTCCTAGAGTGAAGTAACTCTGTCAGAGGAGCTGTGGCTCCCTCAGCTTCAATAGCTTCTGCAGCTTCCTTGTCCTGGGCAAGTTCACAGAGGACCCCTGCAGCTACTCTTTGGATATTTTCAATGGGAGAATAAAGCAGCTAAGGAGAAAACACAAACGAAACCTAATTAAATGTAAAGCTAAAATATGGCAAGCACCTCACTGTGGTGCAAACATTCCCAATTCAGAGTGCAACAGGCATTCACAGTGTAGTAAATAATATTCTCTGAATTTTATGTCCTAGGGCGTTTAATGCTCTAGAGCATTAGATTTCCAAAATATTTTTTTAGCTATGAAAGTTTTCTTCAGAGGCAACTCTGATTCATCTGAGATTTGGAAAACCCCAGAATTGGTTTGGGGCCTATGCCCTGCCCCTGCCAGCCCAGGCCAGCTCTCCCCTATCTAAAACTAGGCACCTGTAAAAGTGAAATGTGAAGTCTCCTCCCTCGTCTGAGGCTCTGGTCTCAATGTTTCTCCTCCTGACCAATAATGAAGGGAATTTTCATAAAATTAAATCTTGGTGCCCCTATTTTTGTCCCTAATTTTCTGAAATTTTATTAATCATTACAATCTGGAAATTTCATGAACATAAAACCTAGAACACTTCACTTAAAACCAACATACCTGCACAAACAATGGAATGGTATTTAGTCCTCTGATGACAATTCGGTTGTGAACATCCCGAGCTAGGATGTGAAGGGCTCCAGTACAACCTTCAACTATTTCTTCCATGCGGACTCCCTCCTACCAGAAGAAACAGGTTAACAAATAGAGCATCCTCCTCTGTAAAGTTTCTGAACTTGAAAGGCTTTGCATTCTGAGAAACAATTAGACTGCAGTTATTTACATTATATTATACCTGAAGTTCCCCATAACTTGCAATTAGTTCAGGAATGAAGGAGGATTCCATTAAGTGGAATGTCACTGAAAAGAGACCTCCTGGTAGCACTAATTCCAACTAGCACCCCCCCCCACCCCCACCCCATTCACAGTACAACGGAGCTTCCCATATAGCACTGAATCCAAAAGACAAGTTTCCTACAGTGAGGGCACCCACTACTCTGGGTAAAAGGTATATAAAAAGAGAAGATGAGAAAGTAATGCTCAGACTATTTCAACGTTTCTCTTTTACATCCCCCTTCTATTTTTGTACATCTTCCATGTATTTGGTAAAAACTTTGCCAAGTTTTAGCACCAACTGCTAAAACTGAGTTGCCAGCAGAAAATCCACTCCTCACTCTTCCAAGACACTTCAGCTGACAGCCTCATGTATAGGAGAAGGAAGTCAGCTTTTTGCAATATGCAAGTACCATCTGTTTCTCCTGTTTCTGTATTTGAGTTTTAAAAGGGGTTATGATTCTACTACATTTAGCAGCTTTTATAAATAATTTGATTCTTACAAATACACAAAAACTCCATTCTTCCTAGAAAAGAGATTAAAAAAAAAAAAAGGTGCCCCTCCACATTCTATGAAGTCACCCCATGGAGATGGGCCAATACCAACAGTAATAAATGAAGAAAGCGAAAGCCCAGTGTGAGTACATCCGCAGAGCAACCAGCAAAACAAGATTCCCAACATCTGGTAGGCTACATCTTTGCTTTCTAAACTAACCTAATTAAATAAAGTCTTAAAGTCTTGAGAAATCAGAAGTGTCTTTATACTTTTAATGAAGCTGCTTTTAAGACTCAAACTTAGTATCAACAACACTTAAGACTCAGATTACTGTGGATTAGAGTCCAGAAATGGTACTGCTTATTTTTGAAATATGTCAATACTAGATTCTTTGGTCTATGAAAAAAGTTTAACCCTCTCACAGAAAAAAGAAAACAGACTGCTAAATATTTACAGCCAAATTCATGCTGAGGCAAGGGGTAAGAAGCTATGAAATTAGACTTGGACTCTACCTCTTCTTTAAAAAGTGGGCCTTTGTGTAGATTAAATGAGAACACTGCATGAAACACCTAACCCCATAGTAACCCAACCTTTTTAAGACTGACCATGTGAAGGACGTGGCCAAAGAAATATCACTGGGGCCACACTATGCCTTATCTTCTCTGCAGCCATAGAAATGTTCCAGATTTTTTTTGGGGGGGGCGGTCATTAGCAGCCCTTCAGGAAGAGGGATGGGGGGAACCAATGACAAAAGAAGTTCGGGAGCCTTTGGATTTATGCATTCCTTTTAGATAGCAGGTATCACCTACCACAAATTGCTGCTGTGTCCCACCCATGGACGTACGGCGCTGGGTATCCTGATGTGCACGAACAAGCAACTGAACTAGTCGTGGAATGGCACCCTGCTCACGCAAAGGTGCATGATTTGCTGGACAAAGGGCAAGATTTCGAATCAATCCAACGGTAGCCTGAAAAATAGAAGAATTGGCATACAACTCAACAAAATCATTTTCTTAGCCAACAATTCCCACCACACGAAGTCTACTGGTAAAAACTGAAGGTGGCTGTGACTACACAAACATTTCAGAATCCTCCCCCTATCGCAGCCATACTTCCTACTTACTAAGGAATACAACTCCATTTACTGATCACTGCGGCTGGACAGCCATCTAATACTAATAGCTAGAGGTGCTTCATTGTCAATTCTGCTAAAAGGTAAATCCTACTTTGACGATGTACCTTTATCAGAGGCCAGTGGGACGGTGGGTGTAGTAGCTTAACCACGACGGGGAGTCCATAGTGAAGGCGAACCGCATTCTGAGCCATCTCTGCTTCCTGGTGTCGGCTGGTCAGATGGCGAAGGGCACAGATGGCAGGCTCAGTGATGTCCTCCCTGTCACCAGCCCGAAGGACAGTACGCACAAGAGCCTCTATGCCACCCACTTGGCAGACCATCATCTTGTTCTTATAATTATTGCAAGTGAGGTTAGAAAGAATTCCAGCTGCACAGGTGACCACATTTATATCGTCTGAGCCCAGAAGCTGAACAAGAGTCCCAAGGAGACCTTCCATCCCCTCCTATGGAGACAGAAACAGACGGTCAGGACAAGTACATCCTCATCTCGACTCTATTCCCATGGTGCCAGTTTACTCAGAATTTACCTGTTTAGTTGCAGCATCTGAAAGATTCCTGAGAGTCCAAAGACAGTTCTGAACAAGACGTTGACTTGGATCTGTCAGGTGAAGCCCTAAAGCTTGCATTCCACCTAGAAAATTAAAAAGGATATAAGGCAATAGTCATTAGCTAGAAGTTACCTATCAGCCCTAAATATCTTTTCTAGTCTTAGAAGGTGTCCTTCATTTCCAGAATTACCTTCCTTACACCTAAGTACTTTATGTCCTCTCATTTTCTAGAATGTTGCTCAGTTTCCCTCGCTTCGCCAGTTTACCTCACTAGTGACAGACTGTCAAATGGCTACTGTTCCTTTTCTAAGCGGAAAAAGCCTTTGTTATCTCCACTGTCCCCCTTAGGTAATATTCCTATTACTTATTTCTTTTCATCCATTCAATCGTTTTGAAAATATTTATTCAGTACCAGGTCCTGTTCTGAGCTGGAGGTACACCAGTGAGCAAAAATATTCAAAAGTTCCTACCCTCAGAATTTATGATCTACTTGAAGAGGCAAACAAATATACAATTAATAAATTAAAACCTTACAGAGTATTGTCAGATGGTATTAAAGTACTATGGAGAAAAATAAGACAATGGAGTGCAGCTGCAATTTTAAGTAGATAATCAGGTCACCTCACGTAAAGGTAACATCTGATTAAAGACCTAAAGAAACTAGGTAAATTCTTGGGGTAAGAAGAATCCAGAAAGACTGCAGGAAAACACTTACTGCCAGGGATTTTATATAACTCACTGACTACAAAATGTGTTCCCAAAGTTCACAACCTTCCATCCTTTAGGACCCTTAAATGAGGGACATTTACTCTGGAAAAGGAGGATATATGGAAGCCCAATGTCTACATACTAGATTAACTTCACTCATCCATCTTCAACTTAAATCACTTCTGAACGTAGTAAGAGATACTTTTCCTCGTCTCCTTCTTTATCTTTTAGGTCTGTTTTATTTCTTCAGATGAGGTCTATTTGCTGTAATTCTTAACATACCCTGAACTTCTCCTTCAGTGTTTATCATGACTAAAAGTTAGTCAACTTTCCCTACAAGACAAAGATCATAGAGATGAGTGGGTTCCTTTCTCATAGTAGCTCCAGCTGCTAACAGAATGACCTGCATGCGACTGATGCTCAGTATTTGTGAAATGACTACCTTCTTTCCCTCATTAAGACTTCATTCCCTCCCTTTATACAACCATTAACTTTAAAAGAATGGATTTTAACACCAGATGTCCATCAGAATGGCCTACAGAGACTTTTAAAACACACATGTTCTGCAGTTCTAGGGTAAAAAAAGTCCCATGCCGATGACTCTCGGGTACCTCCACCTCCCCTTCCCTGCTGCCTTTATCCCTACATACTAAGAGGGAAACTTCCAATCTCTAGCCTGCCTCTGTTGCATTCTAGTATCATACATTTCCAGCTACCTACTGACCTTTTAAGTCAGCTTCTTAAATTATTATGTTCAAAAATAAAGGATGCCTTCTGAAGGTTCCATTTATCTTCGTGACACCAATGTCCCCTCCACAAACCATTTTTGGTTGCTCCCTTAGCTCCTATGTTATTACATTCTATGATTCTTTCAGATGTCTCAGGCATTTCTCCTTTGCTCTATAGTTCTAAAACCAAACTATTTCATTCCTAAAAACCTGTAACATCTCAGCAGTCTCGTCCTCTAGCTTTTGGTCAAACTGTTAATCCATATAAAGCTACTATTAATATTTTAAACACACCACTGTGGTGCTTTGCCATTGATAAACAACCGTCAAAAGTGTCTCAGCATCTTTTTGAGATGGTAGACAATTCTTTAGTATAACCTTGAGGAACCGTTTAGAATTTGAACCCCACCTAGCCTTCCAAACTGACCAAAGTATTCTGTGTATATGGCTCCAAAGCAGGAATAAGGCATGAATAAACTCCACGGATAGTAAATGTCTTTATAGAAACCTAGGAAGTCCTGAATGTTACGGCTCTGCTTACCTAACCTTAACCTCATCTCATAACAGACCATCCGCCTCACTGCTTACTAAGTTCTGTTTATGCAGAGTTTCTCTTTAGCACCTGGATCTCCACAATCTCTTTCCTTCTAAGGCAAGCTTGTCCAACCTGCAGTCCATGGGCCACATGGTCCAGGACAGCTTTGAATGCAGCCCAACACAAATGTGTAACTTTCTTAAAACATTATAAGATTCTTTTGCAATTTTTTTTGTTTTAGTTCATCAGCTATCATTAGTGTATTTTATGTGTAGCCCATGACAATTCTTCTTCCAATGTGGTCCAGGAAAGCCAAAAAACTGGATACCCCTGTCCTAAGACATAGCACATGGTATGCCTTTTCTCTACCTGGAAAACATTTAACCCTGATTTCTCATATAGACAAGAGATAGGTTCCTTCTCGTTCTGCAGTCCCATTTAACATCCCCTTTCAAGGAGGCCCTTTCCCTCTCGTCTAATTAGCCAAGTCCCCTCCTTGACTGATTCTCACCGCTATTTGCTGTTCATTTCTCTCACAACATTCATTCTGATTTATGAATACTACATATTTTTCAATATTTTGGTCACCTCCACTAGACAGTAAGAATAAGCAGAGGGACCCTGTCTGCTGTGTTGCCCATGCGTACCAGGTGCCTAGTCCATTTCTTAAAATACCTTAGATGCTATGTTCAGAATGAACGAATGTAAGAATAGCCCGACAGAGCTTCAAGATTCCTGGGCTTCCAGTCCCACACATGTCCAGCTGTTTATAGACCTTCCAGTCACTTCATATAAACACTATAAGACTTGATGTCAAAATTAACACTCCAGGGATTCTGATTAAATAAATCTAAAAATCTGTATTTTTAGCTTACACTACAAGTTACTGCTGAAACAGCTGACAGAATTTATATCCCCTCATTCTAATATGAACTCAGCCACATTTGTCTATCACCAAGCCTATGGTTCCACTGCCAGTAGTTACCTGGAGCAATCATAATGTCTTTCTCATAAATTCCCAAGTAAAATTACTCTCAGTAAGTGAGAAAAATACATGTTGCTAGCCCTATACTTTACTCTCAACATTTTCTTCCATTAAATGCCTTTATATTTTTCCCTCTTTCAATACTGATTTAAGGCTTGCTTTGAAATTCTGGGTAAATGTTATACTGAAAGGATAAAAAATGCTGGGTAGCTAAAGAATAATATGCACATGCACACACATCCCAATATAAGAGCCCTAGTACAACTATTTTCCCCAATTGCCAACATACACAAGATACAAACTACCACATACAAGTTTACTCCTTAAAAATACTTAGAATAGAAAAAAAAACTGTTGTTCAAACTTAGACCATCTATTAATTGAGAATACAGAATATCAGGGCAAAACACTGCTCATAATCAGGCAAGAGAAAGAAATAAAACGCATCCAAATAGAAGTCTCTTTGCAAACAATGATTCTATACCTAGAAAACCCCATAAGCTCTGACTAAAAACTCCTTGATCCAATAAACTTCATCAAAGTTTCAGGATATAAAAATCAATGTACAAAAGTCAGAAGCACTTTGATACACCAACCACATTCAAGCTGCAAGCCAAAATCAAGAATGCAATCCCATTTACAACAGCCACAAAAAGAATAAAATGCCTAGGAATACAGCTAACCAGGGAGGTGAAAGATCTCTACAATGAGAATTACAAAGCACTGCTCAAAGAAATCAGGGATGACACCAACATATGAAAAACATTCTATGCTCATGGATAGGAAGAATTAATATTGTTAAATGGCCACACTACCCAAAACAATTCACAGATTCAATGCTATTCCTATCACTACCAATGGCATTCTTCACAGAAAAAAAAAAAACCAAAAACTATTTAAAAATTCATATGAAACCAAAAAAGAGCCTGAATAGTCAAAGCAATCCCAAGCAAAAACAACAAACCTGAAGGCATCACTTTACCCAACTTCAAACTATACTATTAAGACAAGGTTACAGTCACAGCACGGTGCTGGTATAAAAGCAGACACACAGACCAAGGAGCACAACAGAGCCCAGAAACAAGGCCGCACACCTAACAAGTCAACAGAAGCGACGGGGAAAGACCCCCTATTCAATAAACCGTGCTGGGATAACTGACTGGCCACATGCAAGACTGAAACCACACCCCTTGTTTTATCATACACAATAATCAACTCAGAATGGATTAGACTTAAATATAAAACCCAAAACTGTAAAACCCTGGAAGATAATCTGAGAAATACCATTCTGGACATAGGACCTGGCAAAGATTTCATGACTAAGATGCCAAGAGCAACTACAACAAAAATTAAAATTGACAAATGGGACAGTATAAAGAGCTCAGAACACCAAAAGAAATCAACGGAGTAAACAGACAACCTACAGAATGAAGGAAAGAATTTGCCAACTATGCATCTGACAAAGGTCTAATATCCAGAGTTTACAATACAATTAACAAGCAAAAAAGAAGCAACTCCATTAAAAAGTGGACAAAGGACACAAACTGACACTTTAAGGCATACAAGTGGCCAAGAAGCATATGAAGAAAAGCTCAACATGACTGATCATTAGAGAAACGCAAATCAAAACCACAATGAGATAACTTCTCACACCAATCCGAATGGCTACTAATAAAAAGTCAAAAATAACATATGCTGGCAAGGATGCTGAGAAAGAGAGAATGCTTGTATACTGCTGGTGGGGAAAGTAAATTAGTTCAGCCACTGTGGAAAGCAATTTGGTGATTTCTCAAAAAGCTTAAGACAGAATTACCATTCAACCCAGCAATCCTGCTGTTAGGTATACATCCAAAGAGAAAGAAATCTTTCTACCATAAAGACACATGCATGAAGACATTCATCACAGCATTATTCACAATAGCAAAGACATGGAATCAACCTAAATGCCCATCAATGGTAGACTAGATAAAGAAACTGTGGTACATATACATATACTGTGGAATACTGTGCAGCCATAAAAAAAGAACAAGATGTCTTCTGCAGCAACATGGATGGAGCTGGAGGCCATGATCCTAAGCAGACTAACACAGGAATAGAAAACCAAACACCAGATGTTCTTGCTTATTAAGTGAGACGACATGCAATTTACCTAATATAATGAACCTAAAAGTTAAAAAAACACTGCTCATGAGCATCTAATAAAGCAATCATTTTACTACATAAAATTGTACTATATTAGAATTTGTCATTTCTCCTATAAATTCATAGGTCTGTTAGCAAATCTTAGGTTTACTCAAAACAAATTACAAATTTTATCAAGCACAATATGTGCCACTAATTTTTGATGGATAATAAGAACTCTACCTAGTCTGAAAATATTTAGCTACAATCCAGGTGACACGCACTTTGAATGTAATCTTGGCTGCAAACTGAGTAAGGCCATCTATTTTCAGTCGTTAAATTTCTATCACCTTTTTCCTAAGAAAAGTAATCTAAATAGAACTGCAGACGCTGTACACAAGACTCAGAATAGATACATATACTTACCAGCTTCTACAATAGCCGGCTTATTACTAGAGCAGACAGATAGCACCTTCAGCACTCTACTTGTGGTCCACAGTAGTTTTTCATAAGTGTAGGTCCTCATTATGTTTACTAAAGCTTGGGGTCCACCACTGGCCAGTATAATCAGCTAGAAAGATGTACATATACTGTTAGTCATGGAATCTCGATCAAATGCCTGAGAAAAGCCGTATTACCAACCTATTTTATTATACAAGCATTTCAGCCAGCTTGCCATTGGACCTAAATTTATTCCTGGATGCCATCACTCAGATCCCCATTCTGGGGCCCTACCCAACTTGTCCCTTTAAAGCATTTCACTCAAATTCAGACATCCCAGTCCTCCCAAGAATGTATCAGTTTGGGTTCAATTTCCTTCTTCCCACACTGCTGATAGAAAAAAAAAAAAAAATTTTGAATCCATGATGGTATGCAACAGTAATGCCCTCAAAACTGATTCACTGAAATTTGAACCAGAACTGGTACTTAAAACTCCTAATCAATTGGCTCTTTAATTTTCCTAATTATATCCACCTTAAAAAGAGACACCATAAAAGGATCATTCACTCTTGCCCTTTCATTCCCTGAATATCCTCCCTCTTGACACTGTTCCAATTTTCTAAAAACAAATTTCATCATTTCACAATTCTGAAATTTCCTACTGTGCTTTTAAACATGTTCTACAAAGCCCTGAGACCTGCTGAGTCTCTCTCAACGGCCTCACCTCAAGCCTTTCTTCCTCCTCACTCTTAGTATTTCTTAAATTCTCAAAACTTTCCACCTCCTTCCTTCATTTCAAAGATGCCATTTTCTTACCTAATCTTCACCTCGCAAATCCCTTCTCATTCCTGAACACTGAACTGAACTATCACTTATTCCAAGAGGCCTCCTTGAACCCTGAAAAAAGAGAGTCTGTTTCACCTGTGTTATGTGTTCTCATAGCCCCACTTCTTCCCACTACATAAATTAAGTATTAACTAGGTTATTATTCCCACATCTACATCCCACCTAAGAACAAAAGTGTGAAGAGAAGCTTGCCTATCATATCCCTACTACTTAGCACAGTGCTTTACATATGAAAACTCAAAAATTTAAAATAGAAATGAGCTGGGCTGCACAGCAGGAGGTGAGTGTACATTACCCGGCTTGAGCTCCACCTCCCGTGAGATCAATTGCAGCCTGAGAGTCTCGTAGGAGTGGAAACCCTAGGGTTATCTGCACACGTGAGGGATCTCGGCTGCACACTCCTTATGAGAATCTAATTCCTGATGATCTGAGATGGAACAGTGTCATCCAGAAACCATCCCCACAACCCCATTCACAGAAAAATTGTTTTCCATGAAACTGGTCCCTGATGCCAAAAAGGTTAGGAACACTGCATGGAATGATATGACACTGTCAATCTCTGATGCTCCATGAAAACCACATAAAGAACAATTCAGTTACCTTGCTTTCTTGGTTGCCATAAGCTAAAATTTGAAGGCAGTCTGTCGTAATAGCCAAGAATTTAACATTTGTTTTGTTGAGCAAGGCAACCATTTTCTGCAGCCCGCCAGCTAAACGCACTGCCATCTTGGCTCCTTCTTGGTGTAATAAAAGGTTGTGGAGAGTTGTAATGGCATAAAACAACACAGAATCCACTGGTGAACTGGGAAGAACAAAAAAGCCTCATGAGAAATATTGTGACTATACTCTTCTACTTTTTAGCTTCCAGCATTCTGACAGTGTTTCTTACCCAAGCATTTTCACCAGGGCAGGAATGCCTCCAGATTTAAAGATGGCCAGCAAGCCCTCCCGGTGATGGGAAAGGTTATGCAAGGTCCCGGCAGTACAACGAGCTGTTTCTACATCATTTGTGTTCTGCATGGTACGCACAATTGCAGACACCATCTGAGGAGAGCGCATGATAGCGTGTCTGGAAGCTTCCTTTTTAGAAAGCTGATGGACCATAACTGCAGCCTTATTAACCACCACCTATAATAAAGGAATTAAGAAACATCATTAGTTTTCAAGTACTGGTATTGGATAGACATTCTGAAACTATGCCCCTTGAGCATTTCCTTCAAAGCAGACTGAAAAGCTAGCCATGTCACTCTTACCTGGTCCTCATCATTTAGCAGTTTTGTCAGTTCAGGGATTGCACGTGTAGCAAGTTCTGCGTCATCTTGATAGTTAATCAAGTTTACAACTGCATGTTTCAGCATCTGTGATGGTTCAGCCAAACGCTGGACATTGGTGGGATGAGCAGCATCAAACTGTGTAGATGGGATCTGCATGCCCTCATCTAATGTCTCAGGGAACATAGCAGCTCGTACCCTCTGAGCTCGAGTCATTGCATACTGTCCATCAATATCTGGAAAAGGTTAATTCAACACTCACTATCCACAGTTCAGCATTTACCTAAGTATCTGCTATCCTAAATGGTAAAAGTAACATTGCAATTACTCCCTTCTCTTCACAACATTTTACTTAAACTATGATATAATAACTATTTAGTTCTCAAAACTGCATTCTGACTTTCAGTAAGGCAAGGAAAAATAATACTCTACCAGCTACTTGTTCTTGAGTGAAGGACTGAGAAAATCCCTGTTCCCACTCATACAGGACTTGGGAGGTATCCACATCCTCTTCCTCAGGATTGCCTTTACCACTTAGAGAAGGAGCTGTGGTAGTGGCACCAGAATGGATTCCAGAGTCCAGGTAAGACTGTTGCTGCCAGTGACTAACAGCTGCTTTTCTGTCTGGCTCCATGGCCATGTCCAACTCCATCAAATCAGCTATAAATATGAAACGGTATTGCCATTAGTACATTGGAAATGTTACTTTAATGTTTAAAAAAAGAATCTGTGATATGACCCATTGAAATATTTTTAGAAATAAAGTCAAATCTGAAAAACAGCCAAGAAAAGCAGAATGACAGCCAGGGTTAGCTCAGTGATGAAATACCTAAGCCCTTTGGGGACCACCTAACAGTTACTCACTGAATCAGTGGAAGAATGGTACTGCATCCAGGGTCCAGAAGCAGTCATCCAGACTAGATTCCTGCTGGTGGCTTGTTTGCTATTTCACCAAGCCATTAGGAGGAGTGAGCAGAAAATGGAGCAAAAGGTAGCCTGACAAGTAAGCAGGGAGAGAGGAAAGCAGGGGGATCTCAGCCAGACTGGCTTAATGGCAACGAAGCAGAGCCCCAATTCAGTAACTAAAGATTTATGACACAAACCTTGAGTAGCCATTGTCCACGCTGGATTTCCAAAACAGTTGTATGGTATACTTCAGATACCCTAAAAAAAGTTAATCAAAAGTCATTAGGATTTAAATTTAGTTTGATTAATACTCCTAGTTCACTGGGATACCTGTTAAATGTCATGACCATGCCCACAAAAACACCCCACGTCCTCATTTACCAGGTTATTTAATGAAATGCAGACCTCAAGGTCTCCTCCACACACCTCAACCACAGCTCCATCACTGGTGAACTTCAGTGAAACTCCTCCTTCCCAAACATGTCTTTTTATTAATAATAGAAATCTAAGTTACAAATATTCAGGATGGTGATAAGATTCTGCATACAGTTATAATAATAAAATCCAGGGAGGGAAAAAAACTATTCAAAAATCAGCTGCTCTCTGAATTCCTAAAGGTCTCTCCTTTTATAACCTTTCATGGAAAAATTCACAGATCCCCCTTTGGATAACAGAGGTCCAATGGGATTTTAAAAACACCACATTTTCATTAACAAGTTAGTTGTTTTCTTTTCTGATATAGTGCCATCAAAAATTATTTCTCATAAAGCAAATTTTGGTGACTAGAATAATAAATTTTAAGATTTTTAGCATAAAGAAAAATTAATTTTCAAATGAAAGTTGGCAATACAAAAGCACCTTTATTAGTGAAATTTTTCTAAGTTCAAATTTACAGCAATGATGTATTATAAATAATACAATTACCACCAACAGGGATAAGTATTATTTTGATCAATATTTTAAAAATTAATATCATATATATAAATCTTAGCATCTAATTTATGTATTTTGACTCTATTATGCAACCTTCAGAGAAGACACTGCATCACACAGGGAATTATCTGCAAATGAGAACAGTTTAAGGGCTTACGGCCTCTAGGTATTTCTAGTAACTAAATTTCCTTTATTACAGAATCTGTCCCAAACAAATTCATCTTTAACTACAAACTAACATATTGGGTATGTAAAGATATGGAATAAAATATCTAAGTGTGAACTATATTTTTCTTTTCTTTTTTTTTTTTTTTTTTTTGACAGTTTAGGTGTGTTCCCTAGGCTGGAGTGCAGTGGTGTAATCTTGGTTCACTGCAACCTCTGCCTCCCAGGTTCAAGTGATTCTCCTGTTTGAGCCTCCCCAGTAGCTGGGACTACAGGTACCTGCCACCACGTCCGGCTAATTTTTGTATTTTTAGTAGAGACGTGATTTCGCCACGTTGGTGAGGCTGGTCTCAAATGCCTAACCTCAGGTGATCCTCCTGCTTCAGCTGGCCAAAGTGCTAGGATTACAGGCATGAGTGACTACATCCAGCCTTTGTTTTCAATGAAGGCACAAAGATATGTCAATGTTTAATGAAGAAGGAAGCTCCTTGCTGTGTCCTATTTTCTCTATGTAAAAGAGCATGTGTTTATTATTTCTAAAACTGCTCTTCCTGTAAAAACACTTGATTTTTACAATCACCAGGATCATTTGACATCTACAGCTGACAAGAGTTGTAGACAGTTGTTTCAGTGTCCATAGTAGAAACAACTGAGAATTTATGTACAATGCGAAATGAAGGACAGGAAATAGTAAAGGTGATTCAGTCCTTGAGAATCTTCTATTTTTTGGATAATTTACTAATCAGGATTATGTGTTTCATGTTTTGCTTTAATAGGACTGGAGTGAAGCACAGGAATCTCCATTTTTAATGAACATTCTAGGATGCAGGCAAGTTATCTGCAGACCACACTTTCAAAGTACTATGCTGGAAGGCACCCTAGTTCTGTGCACACTGAGGCTGTGTTTTAGCTTCCATTTTCTTTTTTTTTCCAGACAGGATCTTGCCCTGTCACCTAGGCTGGAGTGCAGTGGCATGAACATAGAACACTACAGCCTTGAACTCCTAAGCTAATGCAATCCTCCCACCCGCCTCAGCTTCTGGAGTAGCTGGGACTACATGCCTGTGCCAAATGGCCTAGCATTTTTTTTTTTGGTGGAGATGGGGGTCTCACTATGTTGCCCAGGCTGGTCTCATAACTCCTGGTCTTAAGCAATCCTCCTGCCTTGACCTCCCAAAGTCCTAGGTTTACAGATGTGAGCCACCACACCCGGCCTTACCTTCTATCTTTTGCCTGTCAGTGGCTATTTAACTACTTCACCACCCTTCTAAAAAATTGGTTCCCCACTCCAACCTACAATATAGTTCTGCAAAAGGAGACTCAAAACATTTTCTACACCGAGTTTGTCCTTTGGCCAATGCCAACAGACTCAGAAACCAACTGGTCATGTCTATGGGCTATATAGCTATTTAAGAAGTGCTTTGATACATCAGCTTCCAAGAACTTTATAGTACTGTTTTTCCTTGTTGTTGCTGCAAAGGCAAAACATTTATCCACAATACTGGGTAAACTCTGTTTGTACAGGCTGACCTAGTAACCTGACCATGATTTATAATGATTTCATTTTTATAATGGAAAAAATCAAGTTCATGTTCCAAATTTACAACAGCCATTTGTACACTGGGACTTACCAACATTACATATATATTTTTTAGCTTTTAAAATTTACATAACATAAATAAAAATTCATCTTGCTCTTCACTGACCCTATGAGGTAAAAGAGGGCAAAACCTATCGACAGGTAGAGAAGTAAAAACAAAGGGTAGAAATGGGGATCTAATTAGGCAACAGCAAAGACCCTCTCACCCTTGTACCTGCTCTGGAGGCAGATCCAAATATACTAAAAATCTGAGCATTAACCACTAAAGAAATCAAATAGATTGCCCAGCAAGAACTAGGGCAGAACACTGCTCCAGAAAGGAAAAGGAAAGCCTTCCTCCTTTTTCTGGCCTGACCCTTCAGACCAAGGTCGGCTTCTCCTCCACCACACCCTGCCAACCATTAAGGTCCCAATTCTAGCGCTCCCAATTAGCCAAAACTTATCAATCACTTCAGGAAAATGTTTTTTAAAAAGCAACAGAAAAATTAACTCCACAGAAACTGGGATGGTAGAGAGTGAAACAGAACAATTTAGTATCTCCATAAAGACTGAAGAGAATAAATTTTTAAAAAACGGAATAGAAACTAAAGTTGAGAAAACTTCCTAGAGTACAAAAAAATGCCAAAGACAAAAAATACAAAAGAAATAATGATCGATTCAGGAGATCAAAGGTCCAACTAGTAGGCATTTCAGAAAGACTTAACAAGAAAGAAAAATGATAAAAATCCACTAAGTACCAATCAAGAGGGAGGAGTGCTTAAAAATTATGAAGTACAATCATGTACCACATAATGACATTTCAGTCAAGATGGACTACATATTCTACAGTGGCCCTGTAAGACTGTAATTCTGTATTTTTACTACATCTTTTCTATGTTTAGGCAAACAAGCCAGGCGAAGTGGCTTATAATTCCAGCACTTTGGGAGGAGGGTGGATTGCTGCAGCACAAGAGTTCTACCAGATTGGGCAAGACAGTGAAAGTCCATCTCTACAAAAAAAATTTAAAAATTAGCCAGGTGTGGTAGTTTGTGCCTGTAGTCCTAGCCACTCGGAGGCTTAGGCAAAGAGGATCACTTGATCCTAGGAGTTCAAGGTTACAGTGAGCTATGCTCACACCACTGCATCCAGCCTGGGAAACAAGCAAGACCCTGTCTCTTAAAAAAAAAAAGGATACATAAATACCACTGTTTCAAGTGCCTACAGTAACATGCTGTACAGGGTTACAGCCTAGGAGCAACAGGCTAGGTGTGCAGTAAACTATGCCATCTAGGTTTGTGTAAGTACTACACTAAATGTTTCAAGACAGGTGATCATTAAGCTACAGGCTACATTAGAATACTATGTATTCTGACAGCCTTACCACCAAGTGATGTTCTGACAAAGAGGGGATGGCCAACCTCTCATGTATTTTCCATTCAGTCTGATGCATACATGCATCTTATTTTGGCAATATGAACAAGATACTCTTTCCAACTACATAATTTATAAAGGATACTTCAAAATTCATCTTGCTGTTTCTGATTTTAACCCTCTAAATGTCTCCTGTCAAAGTCAATGGCAAAAATCTTGACACAACCAATATATAATAGATTTCACTCTAAAGTTATATTTCCTCTTCCCATCAGGACAGAATTATCTTAATGACCTTCGTTTTCAAGACGTTTGAGTATTATTAACTAGGAGTAAATCTGCTACATAAAAATAAAGTACACATATTTTAAAACCACAGTTTTATACTAGCAATTCTAATTCACTTTAACAATAATCAAGAGCCAAAGAATTATTCCCTGTTTTAAAGTTAGAAAGTGCTACTCTATTGCATAAGCATGATAAACTTTTGATAAATCTACAGGGGTTTTTGAAAAGTTCTTAGTAAAATTTAATTTGTAAATCTAAAAACACATGCATATGCATTTTCATTAACTGTCACCAGTAATACTTTGCCACTAGTAAATGTATGCAGTTTCCTCAAATCTTCCTGTGTTAGCACATTTCATGCAACACTAACATTTTAAGTTACAACTCACTCCAGTTTCCTTTTTGCTTTCTTCATTCACAGCTTTCTTCGGCGGGGGGGGGGGGGTGCGCACACGTGTGTGTGTGTGTGTGTTTGTGCTCAAGGTGTCTTGCCATCCTGGGGTATGTGTGTGTGTTCTCGAGGTGTCTTGTCTTCCTAGAATGGCGAATAAGCATCAAACATCAAATGACCCTTGCTCCTCTGAACACTAAAATGTATGCCTTTGGTATTGTCTTTAAATAGGTACACAAATGGCTATTAGAAATATGAAATCTTCTCAGGTAGGAAACAGAGGGTAAATGAAAAAATAAATATATGAAATCTCTTTATGGCTGGGAAAAATTAGGATGTTTACAGAATGATCTCTTCATTTCTTCATAATTGTCTTCCTACCTCAGCCATAAAGTAATATATGCTTAGTATAAATCAGTATTTTTATTTATCATCTTCATCATATGAATCCACCACACAGTAAATGATGACATTTTCGTATATTTGACATATTAAATTTACTGCGATGTATTTTTAAATAAAAATATAAAAATCAATTCCTTATGAAGACTATTATAAAATATCATCTGGATTGTATCATATGTCTATACTATAAGCATACCTCCTCCATTCTTAGCTTGTTCTGCCATTTTGTCTATTCCAATAATGCTGCAATAAAAAACTTTGCATATAAATAATTCTCTTAATTCCTCCACCACCAGAAGTTCTAGAAATAGTATTACTGAGTTAAAGGGTAAGAATTTTAAGTCCCTTAATGCACAGCTCCAAAATACTGACAGAGCATAAACTGACATAATTTTCACAGGACGTATTGAACAAGTAGCCATCTTACCAAGGACTGGTCGGCATCAGCTGTTATCTCACACAACTTTTAATAAGTATGTCCACACACCTAACATACATACCATCACCCCATCCATCCTACAAGGTTTTCTAAATTCTGATAAGTTTAAATGCTTATTTATTTACTATATGTAATGTAGCCTTTTGCCTTGCCAGATTTTTAATGTCATCCTTTTATATTTTTGTGAAGTACATGTATACATTATACATAAAAAGCCCCTTGAACATTCATTGATATAGCACACTTAGGCCAACTGTATGTCTTAGAATATAATTTTACTATTTAAAATAATTAGATTATGGGAATACCCTTTGCATGTTGATTTACTGTTAGTCTCACCAATGAGTAACTCCATACAGTATCTTTGGTCAGTGACATAATCCTAAAATAAATAGTATTGGTCCTTCAGGGAAAAAAAAGACAATGTCTTAAAGCAATCTTTCACTCCATCTCCAAGAACAAATTATCACAAAAAGCAGATCGTTTTCCTCCAACTTATGTTAACATAAGCAGCCAAAAAGACTGACCATGTTAAAACACAGCTATCTCCTTTAAGATACATCCTGAGTAGGCTTTATCTCACTGGCACATGTTCTATAATTTCCAAAATATAATTTTATACCAATTAAGTTAAAAAACAAAACAATGCTTCATACAGTTTACGAAGTAAAAGTATACAAAGAATATTTACTAGCTTCTTAATAGTGGGGCTATCAATAGAGTAGGCCTGGGGTCAGCAAAGGGAATAGGATGGAAAAAAGTATTAAAGATGGCTGCAATTCAGCCAGGGGTGGTGGCTCACAACTGTAATCCCAACACTTTGGGAGGCCAAGGCAGATGGATTGCTTGAGTCTAGGAGTTCAAGACCAGCCTGGGCAACGTGGTGAAACCCTGACTCTACTAAAAATACTAATATTATTTTTTTAACTTATTAAAAAAATTGGCTGGGTATGGTGGCATATGCCCCATTAGTCCCAGCTACTTGAGAGGCTGAAGTGGAAGAATCATTTGAGACCGGAAAGTTAAGGCTGCAGTGAGCCATGATTACGCCACTGCACTCTAGCCTGAGCAACTGGGGTGAAATCCTGTCTCAAAAAAAAACATCCAGATGTAACGTGGCAATTTCATAAATAAGAAGGTAATATTTCAATTAGTGGATTGCTTGATTAAAAATATTAGGAGAAATGGGCTTGTAATTCCAACTATCATTTCTTCATCCTTATTTTACATTAAAATTAAACCTATATTCATTATTTACATGTAAAAAATAAAACAATGAGATAAAATATGTGTATGTATAAGCATAAAACCATGCCCAATTGATTAACTGATTAAGCATGAGTTGAAATTAAAACCAAAAAGGGAAACATAATTTGTGTGTGTAGTTTTTAAAATCTGAGCAACAAATCACCACATATAAAGTAATCCAAAAAATGACATACTAGAACATGTGTAACATAATTAAAGGCTAATATCCCTAGTACACAAAAAACTGGGAACAAGTCAATGAGAAAAAAAGCTTTACACTGCAGGGAAAGAGCAAGAAATAGCATTTCAAAGGAAAAACAGAAAGTGAGCAATGAATATATACAAAATCAAGCCTATTTACTTTTTGCTTATCAGAATGGCAAAGACTGAAAAGACTGATAATATCTACCACTAATTAAAAATGTGGTTAAATTAGCAGAAACGTTTGACAGTAAGCTGGCACTATACATTAAATATAAGTCTGACTACCCTTTGACTTAAAAATTCAATTTTTATAACAGAAATGTATTCAGTGAAAATACTGCCAAAAGCATGCCAACAGTTCTGTACACTGAAGCATTCATAGGGAAAAAGATGGAAATTATTCAAATGTCCACCAACATGGGACTGAATAAAAAATAATTTATCCATTAAATGGAATATATTCACCCACCGAACAAATTTTAAACACCCTTTATATTACTGGGATTACAATGAGTAAAAGAATCAAGGTCATACATATAGCGAAGCTAATAGTCTACTGTTAGGGAATTAAGCAATAAAAACAAAAAGAAATTTTAGAGCGAGAACTGCTAATAAACAAGCTTATGAGGTGGAAAGTGTGCTACTCTAGCAGGTGGTCAGGGAAGGCCTGTGAGGAAGAGACATTTCATCAGAGGAGGAGCAGCTGGCCACATAAAGATGGGGCAGAAAACAAGTGAAAATGAAGGAATGAGCTTAATGTGGTAAAGGTATTAAAAGGTCACCAGTGAACTAGAAGGTAGGGAACCATGGAGAGAGAGAGATGAGAATCAGATCAGGAAGGATGTAAAATAAAATCCAAAGTATACTGGGAAGCCAGTGAGGCACTGTGATGTATGATTTAGGCTTTCTAAAGTTCACTCTAGCAGCTATAAGGGGTAAAAAAGACAATAGGGTGCAGTAGCAAAGCAGAAAGACCATTTAGGAGGTTATTGTAGTTGTCCAGGTGAGAGGGGGTGGTGGACTACCACGTAGTCATTAAAGAATGAAAAAGGTCTACATTAAAAAATATATAGATAGACAGATATAGATATAGCAAGTATGCAAGACATCTGTATGCCTTTTTACGTATATTTTTGCATATATTTGCAGAACCAAATACATAAATGTATTATTAGAAATAATATTTGTCCAAGAAGTTAGGGTTATAGATATTAGGGTTATATAATTTAACCCTATATAGGTTAGCCAAATACTGAAATATAACGTTAAGGAAATCTTTCTAAGCATTACATCTAGGTGGCCTATGAAATGGACTTTGTACAAAAGAAATGTGGCAACTACTCAGTCAATCATTTTGCCTCAAGGCAAAAACAAATTGCTAAAGTATTTTCTAAAGCAAGGAAATAGTACTGCAAATTTTTCAATCTTTAAGCAAACGTCACTTTACATGTATCAATAAATTTCGTATTTTAGTAATTTAATAAGTATTTGTTCATTCCTGTATCTTACTCTGTTAAAGTGACAGTATTCTAAGAATCAAATGCATTATAAAGTTGCCAGGTTTCTGAGTCACTTACAGCATCTTAGTATCTTTTACAGCATAATTTTAGGATACTGCCTTGTAGATCAGCTAAATACTGAATTCTGCCTTTGACATACTTAACAAGGTAGCATAATTAAATTCCTAGCAACTTTGTTTCTGAGCCTATCTCACTGAATCTTCCTAGTAACCTCATAAAGAAGATATCATTCCTCAAAATATCACAAGAAAACTGACTAGCAATATTAATGTAAGACTACCTAATAAGCCATTCAGTTAACATTCAAATCCAGGTCTGTTTGTAGCTCAGTCATGTACCCTTTCAATCTAATCATATTTGCCACCCCCATACCAAAGTAAGAGACAACTGGTAACAGTCACTGTTGCAGATAAATCAAAGAAAGGGGTTAACCAATTTTATATAAAGGTATCAAATAGCAAAGAACTATATTTATAAAAAAAATGAACTATATGCTTTCAACAGTGACTACAGCCTCCAAAAATTCTTTCAATATTTGAGATGTGAATCACTATATACACTATATTTTGACTGTGTGCCTAGCTAGACAGTACTAGAGATGCCAAAGAAATTGATTTTATTTCAAGAAAGTTTCTAGATGTTAACCTCCACATTCAGACTACAGGCAGAATTAATGGGGAGGTACTCAATGACTTCCAAATTATATCCCTTAATGATAACCTTTCTCTACTCCACTTGTTATTAAGAGTTTCCCTTCCCCACTATACCAGCATGCTGACCTTAAGAAAAAAGAAAATTTAAAGCGCCCAATGAGTGAACTCTGTGACAGCTGAGACAGTACCTTTAGAAACAGCTTCTCACTGTTTCTAAAGTGCGTCGCATATATTAAGCTCTTAAATATTTGATGAACTAAATGTGTTAATAAAAAGAAAATGCTCAAAGTGGACAGGAGAATACACAAAATGTAATATGGAGGCTTAGAGAGCTAACAACAATTATTTATAACCTAAGAGATTTCTTAAATGCCTTCAGAACCATGAATGATTCATTTATGAACAATGGGTATCATCTAGAACAGGGTTCAGAAAACTTTTTCTGAAAAGCATCAGAAAGTAAATATTTTAGGTTTTGTGGGCCATAAACTCTTTGTCACAACTACTCAACTCTGCTACTGCAGTAAAAGCAGCCAGACAATATGCACACTACTGAGCATGGATGGCTGTGTCCCAATAAAACTTCATTCACAAGAACTGAAATTTGAATTTCATAACATTTTCATGTCACAAAATATTATCCTTTTGATTTTTTTTAAATCTATCTAAAAACGATTCTTAGTTCATAGGCCATAAAAAAACAGTGGGCAGTAGTTTGCCAATCCCTCATTTATTTGTTACATACTTTCACTGAGAACAAAGGAACATGTATTTTTACATTTTAATAATGCATATTAAGCCTAAATGTGAAGACCTGTAATAAAAAGGTTTTTAAGTGGGCTACTAAGAGAAATCACAAAGTTTTATTTTCCTAATAAGTATCTTCAAAAACATGAAACTGGACCAAATCACACATGAAAGCTACACCAAGACAATTTATTTGGGAAAACCGTTTCAGGCCATTAAAAGCAGTATGGGCTAAACCATAATTTAGCCACAACATATGCATGACTTTTAAAAATCTTTTTTTTTTTTTAACTATGAAGACCTAAAGGTTTGCTTGAAGGTCCCCTTAAACTGGCAACCAGATCCTTCCAATGGTTCCTAACCAAAGGTGTTAATCAGACTAACCTGGAACATCTAGAAATACCAAGAGATCCTCTATCAGAGGGGCTGGGGAAGGGCCCTGGCATTATATTTTTAATTTATGTGTCATAGGTTGCTGATGCTGCTCCCCATAGCTAAGGACTACAGCTAAAGTCAAACCATATGATCCAAACTTCACGCGTGCCATTAGGAAATAACCCAAGTTAAAGCAGCATCTATTTGTTAAGACAACACAGATTCTTAAACTTTTGAAACCTTCTTCCCCCACCATACGTGTCAAGTTTTATCTTATTCTTGCAAACAGAAAGACATTTTGCTGCCTTTGACAGCCTTACTCTAGTAATAGGCCTCATAATTATGAGGCTCTCTTACAGTTAGGAAAAGAAGATGACAGAAAGAGTAAGCTAGGAAGCTTGTATTATCAACATGTGACTGCTTTTCATTATTTCAATACAAAACTTTTAGGACTATTCCCTCATCTTTGTTCTATTGTGAGTCATAACCTCGAACTATGCATGAGTGCTCCACTAGTATGTGTTGTCTTCTCAATTTACCAGATTATGATGTTAATCGAAATTTCCTACGACTCCTCTATTTACACAATAGTTTCAGCAATACCAATAGTATAATACAATGTATAGTTTTTCATTCAATAAATATTTATGCATCCGCTACATGCCAGGATCTGTAATAGATTCTGGGTGTGCAGTAGTGCAGAATGCAGAAATGGTCCCTGCATTCTGGAAAGGGAGACAGACAACCAAATAAACAATTACAAAACAGTATATAAGTAACAAGTGGGAGAAGGGGGTGAACACAGCAGAAGCGGAAGGAAGTCCCACTTAGAGTGGTCAAAGACTTCTTGAAGGTAACACGTAAGCTGAGACCTGAAGAAGGATGCAAAAGAGCCAGCATGTAAGGAACAGAGAAGGAACATTCCAGAAATAGAAAATAAGGTGCAAAAACCCAAAGTCATGAAAGAACATGATCGTCTTTCAAGAACTAACCCTTGAGATCAGAGTAGTCTGATTATAGAGGAAAAGGGTGACTGCAATGAAATGTTAAAAATAGCCAGAACACATAGAGCTCTCTAGCCTTTGGTAAGAAAAGTGTTTTCTATTCTATGTGACACTAAAAGTCATGAAAGGTTATAAGGAGGTGAATAGCATAGTATCATTCGTGTTTTTAAAAGCTCGTGCTATAATTTAAAAAAAATAGAAGAAAACAAGAAACAAGGGAAACCAGTAAGGCAGCTATAGCAACAGTCCAGCTGATAGATGGTGGTGGCACTAGGGAGAAGAAGTAGCTCAAGAAATATTTAGGAGGTAGAAACAATAGGCTCTGTTGATGGGATGAAATGGATATAGTAACTGAGAAAATTAAATTAGACAAGAGGAATAAAGATGAGTCCTACCTATCTGGCTTGCACAATTAGACTGTGATAATAAATCTAGTGCCATGTAAGAAAAAACAGCAGTTTCTAAAAGTGCACTCTCCAATACAATAGCCACTAATCACACAGCCACATTTCAAGTGTTTAATAGGCACATGTAGCTGGTTGCTACCAACTAAACAGCACAGATATAGAACATTTCCACTGTCTCAGAAAGTGTGGACTACTGGACAGTGCTGTGCTAAAAGTAAGAAATGTGCCAAATGCAGGGATCCATCAAGACTAAAATTCTAAAGTCTGCATTTGATTGGCCAACATGTAGGTCCAGCTTCAGTGAACTCAGCAAGAGCATGTTCATTGGAATTGTATTAATAATAATATATTGGAATAATACATCACAAACTGGGATGAGAGTGAAAAGTGGAACCATATACAGAGGGTATCTTTCAGTCCGTGAAAAGGAGAAGAAAAAAAAGGCTGGGTGATTCTAGAATATTCATTCAACAAAACTTTATCGAGCATTTTTAAGTTCCAGATACTGTCCAGCTACCAGGGATACAAAAACAGAGCACGGGCCCTCAAAGGGGAGAAAATAAGCAAGTAGATAAACTTTCAGATTGTGATTAGATACATCAAATAAATGAAAATAATATGACCAAGTCCAACTGAGCAAACAAGGAAGATTTCAATGGACAAAATATCTGACATCAGCCTTGAATACTTGATCAGTTTGAGGAAAAACAAAAAAAGCTGAAGAGGGAGAGGAGAAAAGTAACAGGTGATGAAGGATGTGGTCTGAATATACAGGAACCTGAGCTTTGACTGAGTAAGATGTTAAGCCACTGGAAGTTTCTGAACAAAAAAGTTACATGATTTATTTTTATAAAAAGGGTTATTCTGGTTACCATGCTGAAAACACATTTAAGGGGGAAAAAGATGTAAGCACGGAGACCAGTTAGAAGGCCCTTCCAATAATACAGGCAAAAGCCATTCATAATAGCAAAGACAAAATCAACCCAAATGCCTATCCACGGCAGACTGGATAAAGAAAATGTGGTACATACATACCATGGAATATGATGCAGCCTATAAAAAAGAAAAAAAAACAGGTCCTATGTAGCAATGTGGATGCAGCTGGAGACTATTTACTGTAAGCAAATCAACACAGGAACAGAAAATCAAATGCCGCATGTTCCCACTTGTAAGTGTGAGCTAAACACTGGGTACACACGGACATAAAGATACAACA
The DNA here is from genome assembly GCA_004027715.1 of Plecturocebus donacophilus. Classification (NCBI taxonomy): domain Eukaryota; kingdom Metazoa; phylum Chordata; class Mammalia; order Primates; family Pitheciidae; genus Plecturocebus; species Plecturocebus donacophilus. Next base: position 56,423 of record PVKP010011011.1, read on the forward strand.
GACAGGGACAAGAGCAGGGAGGGAAGGAGGAAGAAGGGTAGACAAGTTATCTATTGGGTACTATGCTCACTACCTGGGTGACTGGTTCAACTGTACCTCAAACTTCAGTATCATACAATATACCCTTGTAACAAACCTGCACATGCACACCCTGAATCTAAAATAAAAACTGAAAAACAGTAATACAAACAAAAGATGGCATGGCCTGGTTTCAGTTGAGAAATGATTAAGATTTCTGGATATGCAGACATGCACCACATAAGAACACCTGAGCTGATGATGAACTGCACATACAACAGTGGTCCCAAAAGATTATAATGGAGCTGAAACATTCCTATCACCTAGTGATTATGTAGCCATCGTAACATGGCAGCACAATGCTCTTCTCATGGTGTTTGTGGTGATGCTGGTGTAAACAAACCTACTGTACACTTCAGCTGTATAAAAGTACAGCGGGCCAGACATAGTGGCTCATGCCTGTAATCCTAGCTAGCACTTTGCAAGGCCAAGGTGGGAGGATTACTTGAGGCCAGGAATTCAAGACCAGCCCTGGCAACAGAGTGAGATCCTGTCTCTACTTGATAATGACAATGATTGTGTTACAGGTATTATTTTAGAGTGCACTCCTTCTATTACTTCTTTAAATTAAAAAAAAAAAAAGTTAACTATTAAAACAGCCACAGGTAGATCCTTCAAGAGGTATTTCAGAAGGCACTGTTCTCCTATGAGGCGGCAGCTCCGTTTCTGTTACTGCCTCTGAAGACATTCCACAAGGACAAGATGTGGAGGTGAAATACAGTGATACTGATGATCCTGACCCTCTGTAGGCCTAGGCTAATGTGTTCATAGTTTTTAACAAAAAAGGTAAAGGGTAAAAAATAATTTTAAATATAGAAAAAAGTTTATAGAGATATAAAGGAAATTTTTTGTAGAGCTGTACAATGTAATAACAGCTAAGTGTTATAACAGCTTACAAGTGTAATAAGAGCTAAGTGTTATTACAAGTGTCAAAAAATTTTAAAAAGTAAAATTCATAAAGTAAAAAAGTGACAGTAAGCTAAAGCTAATTATTGAAAAAAGTCTCTTAAAATCTTAAAAAAAAATGTAGTGCAGCCTAAGTGTACAGTGTTTATAAAGTCTACACTAGTGTAATGTCCCAGGTCTTTCAGAATGACTCTAGTCATTCAATGACTCTCCCAGAGCAACATCTAGTCCTGCAAGCTCCATTCATCATAAATGCTTTATACAGGTGTACCATTTTTTATTTTTGATACCGTATGTTTACTGTACTTTTTCTATGTTTCAATATGTTTAGATAAAAATAGTTATCTTTACATTAGTTACCTACAGTATTCATTACAGTAATTGGCCGCACCATATAGCCTAGATGTTTAGTGGGCTAAACCATCTAGGTTTGTCTATGTATACTCTATGTTTGCACAACCATGATTATCTCCTAATGATGCATTTCTCAGAATGTATCCCCAGCATAAAATGACCCATGACTATATTTTGAAGGGAGAACAGACAAGTTCTGCAGAGAGAATTTAGATATGGGGTATGAAAGATGAGTCAAGAACTGCAAGGTTTTAAGCTAGGTAACTGTAAAGACAGAACTGCATTTCAGAAGAGACTAAGATGCAGCTTTGGGGAACACTGGGAGGTCAGTTTTAGACCTATATTAAGAAGCTTCTTAGACATCCAAAATGCTGACCAAAAAATACCTGCATATCAGGTTAAGGATGTCAATTTGGAAGTCATTAGCAAATAGATGTAAATACCATCCGTATGAAGCTATGATACTGGAGTAAATATGCACAACAAAAAAGGAGAGATTAAAAAACTAAACCTTTGGCCACTCCAACAGAAGTCAGAAAAATAACAGAAAAAAAAAAAGAAAAAAAAGAAAGAACTGCCAATGAAGTAAGAAGAAAAATTCCTAACAAACATGGTGGCCTGGAAACCAAGGAAAAGGCATTTCAAGCAACTGTGGCAATGGTGCCAAATACTACTAAGAGATTAAGTGAGATGACAACTACAAATTTATAACATGGTGGTCACTGGTAGGGGTTCAAAAGAAAAAGGGAGTGCATAAAGCAACTTTTCAAGGTATTTTGCTGGAAAGAGAAGCAGAGACTGGGTGGTGAGTGAAAGGAGAGACAGGGAGAAAATTTTTATAATGGGATAATAGCATGTTTGCTCATAAAAAGAGCCAGAAGAGTAGAAAAAACCATTGATACAAGTGAAGAGAGATGCTATGGTAACATTCTCGAGAGCAAGAGGGGATGAGATCTGGTGTACAAATGAACTGGATGGCTCTGTCTTGGAAGGCTACAGTTCATCCACAGTGACAGAGCAGAGGATAAAGGACACGGTCATAGATACTAAGGATCACTGGGCATGAAGCCAGGGAGGGACAAGATTGTTGAACATGTATACAAGAAAGTGATTATAATTCAATGAAACTTCAGCTGTGTAGAAGTGAGGCTGAGGAACACGGAAAAGCCTGGATAAACTGTAGGTCCCAATGGGACTGATGGGTTGCTGGAGCTGATATATTCACTAAAGGAATTAGAAAGTGGGGTGTTTGAAATGAGACTGGGGCAAGGGAGCAGAGCACAGTTACTAATAAAAGACTAAGTATTCCAGGATATGACAATAGGAATGTGTAGTTAGGGTAGAAAACAAGATCACTGGAGGAGAGGAAATTAAGGAACTAAGAGACCAGGATATTGGAAGCATCTTCTACATCAAAGTTTGTACCAGATTGTAAATCAGCGTACTGCTTCCTTCATCAAAATCTTGCTACAAAAAAAGCTGAACTAAACAGTAAACTTAGTGACACAGGTGACTTACATTCTGGCATAAACTCCTTATCTTAATTCATACAGGTAACAAACAGTTACCAGACCAAGTCTTGACTAGTACTGCTCTACATGGATACTGATGTCCCCAAGAATTATGACAGAAATAAGAGAACTGACAATGAGCCAAGAGCTAATAAAGTGATCAAGGAAAAATGTGAATGACCCAGGAACGTTTGTAGGTGCTTGAAATAAAGATGGGCAGTGGGTGGTATAATTTGATCACATGAAAGTCAAAGCTTTAAGTTTTGGAGAAGAAAGGCCAAAAAGTTGACAATGAGGAACAAAAGCAGACATTTAGTGTACACACCTTAGTTCAGTATTATAAGGTGTGCAGGCAGGGAAAACTTCACCACTTGAGAGAGCTGCAAGAAAAGCAGCATTCTCAGGGAGAAGGCCAGGTTACAGCTGGAGTAAGAAAGGAAGAACATTCACACAAAAGATTGAGAAGAGAAAGGATTTTCTGATGACCAAGTTCTAGAAGTTAACAATGAATGGATTTCAGATGATGAAAGGTGGGAGACAGGACCAAAAAAAGCAACAAGATTAGAGTCTGGGGGATGAGTTAACAAAGAAGAGCAAGTGTAACTAAAGTAACAATGTCCTTGAAAAGGCATGCCTCAGGATTGGCCTCCGACCAGAATGCAGTACTACTTCCTTCACTGTAAACACAGACCCTTGAAGCTTGATGTTAACAAGGCGAAGGAGTTCCTACTTAGCTCCTGATGGGGGAGGAGAGGGGAAGTTGAGGAGAAAAGGGAACGTATTAAACGGCCCTGCTGTCTTAGACATTTCAGACAAATGTAATGGAATCTGGGGTATAATGGCTATCACAAAAAAACTTAAGGCCCTTTAGCATACAGTAAGGGCATTCTTCAAGCATGAGAAATAAATATTCTTCTAAAAAATCAAATTTTAATATTTCCCAGCATCCACTTGTCAGCAATACCATTTTAACTGTAATTACTCTGCCTCAAAGGTGACCCCTGATCTTCTGGCATTCCTAGACATCTCATCTCTAAACTTTCTAGCCTCTTATTTCTTATTCTATGCGGAATAGAATGGCTGGCACTCTCAATCAGGATCCAGGAAAAATGACAGCACAATTAAAGCAGGAAAACAGTGGTCAGCAGAGGACAACTACGAGATACAAACTAACAAGCAGGTGGGCTTAAAACTTCACAGAATTCAGCAAAATGCCAGAAAACTGATATACTAAATTTATGATCCATTTAAAGAGCACTATGTTTCCTAAGTAACATTTAGTTTGTACTTTTGTACCTAAATGAACTATAAAGTATAAGCAAAGTTTGAGGACATTTTTTCAATGGCTCACAAAGAAATTTAAGGGTCTGCCTCAGCACTTTCCTACACGGGGGAATGGAACTCCATTTGGAAGCCTCCATAGTGACCTGGATTGAAAAATATTTCCAAGAATCCCTTCTTCCTCCCTTATGCAGGTGGCATTCATCTAGTATACGCAAAACTTCAAAGACACTCACCCTTACCCCAAAACCACTTAATTATACTTAAAAAAAAAAAAAAGTGAACAGTTGCTAATCCCTGTTACAGCTGTTCAGTTTACTTCACAGTAACGCAAAATTGAGAGCAGTTTGCAACAACTATCCCTCAGTATAGCAAATTACTATCACCACTTAAGATAATCTTCAAATTGCACTCCCAAGAAAATTTGCAATAAATTTAACTTCTTACATTTTCATATGGATGTCCAATATGCTATATATCTCTACATATATATTTCTGCTATTACAGAACCCTGTAAGAGAAGCTTATCAAACTAAACCTAACCCTTCAGCTTTTTTGTACATCTGTGGCTTCCAACTCAGCTACGAGCATTTATTAATCATAAGGTTTATATGCCATGTAGATGAATTAACTTGAAAGATGAATTAACCTACTAAAGTAGGTTAAAAATATTCCTCAAGTTTTAAACGGTTTAACATATCTGTTACAAGTCAGTTAAAAAGAAAATATTAGTCCAGTAGCATGTGAATTACTAAATCAGAGTAAAACCGTGGGGATATTAGTGAAAAAATTGAGAGAAAATGGAAGTACGATGAAGCAGTTCCACCCCAGCATTATTCAGCTGTTCACATTCCTCAAACCCTCATCAAGAGGGGAGGAAAAAAGCCTTTTCAACAAATTCAAAAGATATCAGAGGTAGGAAACTTCTAGGATATTACAAATGAAACTTTACAGTGGTTCCATGAAGAGTCACATGGAGATTGTGAGACAGGCCACGGCACCTCTAGGATTAATGTTTCATGAAAGGTTCACTGATCTGCTTGTGTTTTACACCATCATATTGTAATAAAAATGACTGCAGACTACACAGCACTATTTTCAGACAATGCTTTTTAAACCAATGCTGGCCTACGATTTGCATTTTTAGTCCATTTAAACGTGGAGTGTGAAGACTAAACACCCCGCTTTTCTCTTTTGAGACAATCTCCCTCTGCTGCCCTGCTGGAGTGCAGTGGCACAATCTCGGCTCACTGCAACCCCCACCTCCTGGGTTCGAGAGATTTTCCTGCCTCAGCCTCCCGAGATGGGATCACAGACACCTGCCACCACACCTGGCTAATTTTCGTATTTTTAGTAGAGACAGGGTTTCACCATGTCTGCCAGGGTGGTCTCGAACTCCTGACCTCAGGTGATCTGCCAGCCTCAGCCTCCCAAAGTGCTGGGATTACATGCATGAGCCACCACACTCGGCCACCCCACTTTTCAAATTCTCGAAATTCTTTGTTAGCAGCAAAAGATTTAACCAAAATCTATTTAACTGCCTGAATAAACTTCTATTGACAAAAAAGCCATATGCCATTAATTTAAGTAAAACGTATTCAATTAATTTTTAATTACTTAAACTTTTTAAGTTTTGGATCTAGTCTAAAAGTAATAGTTTAGCTTAGAAATGCAAACTTCTGGTAAAAGGGACATGATTTAAAGACCAGTAATATGAGGCTGACATGACTTGAATATACAGAATTTAATTTGTCCAGCATTTCAAGTGCCTTCACAGATTAAGTTTTGAGACCTCTTAAAAATACACTTAAAGAACTCTATTTAAGATGGTCAAGTAATGAGCAAGTTACTTCTTCCCCTTTTCCTTGAACCAGGTCATCTTAATTCCTAACTTTAAAAATGTGAGTTTTCGAGAGAGATCCAAGATGGCCGCGTAGCAGCAGCTCAGGATTGTAGCTCCCAGTGAAAGCGCAGAGAGCGAGTGGATGCTGCAATTGCAGACGAATTTTTGATGCCCACAGACTGGGAGATTCCCGGCGAAGGAGCCACCCGGGTCGCCAGCATGACTCTTTTGGCCGGTGCGGCGCTTCTCAGTGCGGAGTGTATGGGACTGGGTGCCCAAAGGCTCCGCTGGTCCCATCCCCACAAGGAGAACAGCAATTGGAAGCGCTGAGGAGAGAGCGAGCACAGCTGAACCTGGGAAGGCCCAGCTCTGTGGGGAAGGGGCGCCCCCCGAAGGAAAACTAAGAAACAGAAAAAATTTCATCACCAACAAGCCGGACGTCCACTCAGAGACCCAATCTGAAAGTCGGCAATTACAAAGACGACAGGTGGATAAATCCACAAAAATGGGAAGAAACCAGTGCAAAAAGGCTGAGAACACCCGAAATCAGAATG
>PVKP010011012.1:0-62835 GCA_004027715.1 Plecturocebus donacophilus
AAAATATTGGTTGGCTGCTTATTTGTTATTTTCATCCCCTATTCCTTCCTGTCTCCATTGTTAAACACAATTATTGGCATAAAAGAGGTTTTTAATACCCATTTTTAGACTGTATTCTAGCCTGGGCAATAAAACAAGAATCCCATTCTCTCTCCCTCTTTCTCTTCCTCTTTCTTTCTCTTTTATTCTTTCTTTCTCCTTTTCTCTTTTTCTAAAATCTCTCCCTCTTTCTTTCTCTTTCATTCTTTTTTTTTCTTTTGCTGTTTCTTTCTCCTTTTCTCTCTTTTTCTAAAATCTCTTCCTCTTTCTAAAAAAAAAAAAAAAAAAAAAATTAAGCACTGGATACCTTTGTGCAGTGGCAGTATCATAGCCAGTGAGGTTTATCCAAGGCTAGATTATTGCTACTTTAAAACTTTTCCCAATACCCCGCCATGACGACTTGAAATTAGTCAGCATTGGCAATTTTTGACAGTCTTATGGAGACTGAGAAAAAAAAATGAAGCACTGGATATAGATTTGTTTTTCTATTGTTTGTCTTTTTTTCCTTAGAAAGAGAAACAGGGGGGAAAAAAAACAACATCTAATTGATTAAGACTTCAGATTATCTGAGTTATTAATACGGGTTATTCTACAACGCTTAAGAATGCATCAAAATTCATGACCAGATATCACTTGCCAAAATGGCGGTTTTATCAAATCTGGAACAGAATTTATCTAAAGTGATTAAGACCTGAAGACTTATAAAAAGCTACGAACATCCTGTCGGTGTAACTAACAACTTGGCCAGCAACATTCCTGGGGCAAAGGCCTAAGGTTCCTTCAAGCCTTGAGAGTGGACACTTACAAGAATAACCTCAAGCCACTGAGTGAGGAGGCAGAATATTACCATCAGTAGAAGCATGAGCTTTCGAATTTGGTCTGTTCTGGAGCCCTGGACCTAGCTCTTGTTACTTTGTGATTTTTGCACCTCAGACTCTCTGGTCTTCTGTGTCCTCATCTGCTGAATGACCAAAAAGTTCCCACCTCCTCAAGTTCTGTGTCTGAAGGAAATTATGTTCCCGTAGCGCTGAGCGCAGCACCATGGTTGTTCAGGGCACGCAAGTGACCATTATGTTCTAGGAAAAGTTGGGTTGGGCACGCAGTGGCTGGATTCTCTTCTTTCTAGGTGAGTGCTGCCTCTCAGTGGCTGGGGGTAATTCTTGCATTATTGTCACTCCAGGAGAGAAGATACCTGCTTCCTGCAAACAAACTTATGGTTCCATATACTTTATTGGCTCTTAAAGGGAGATTGAGATTTTTTTTTTTTTTTAATTTTGTTTTTGAAATGGAGTTTCACTCTTGTTGCCCAGGCTGGAGTGCAATGGCAGGATCTGATCTCGGCTCACTGCAACCTCTGCCTCCCGGGTTCAAGCGATTCTCCTGCCTCAGCCTCACAAGTATCTGGGATTACAGGCATGCACCGCCATGCCCAGCTAATTTTGAAGTTTTAGTAGAGATGGGGTTTCACCATGTTGGTAAGCCTATTGACCTCAGGTGATCCACCTGTCTCAACCTCCCAAAGTGTTGGGATTATAGGCATGAGCCACTATGCCTGGCTTAAAGGCAGATCTTAAAGGCACATTAAATCATCTGCTCCAACTCCCTCACTGCACAGAGAAATAAGCTGAGTTCCAAGGAGGCAGCATGACCTGAGATGACAAACGGTGCTTAGGTTCCTAAGCCCAGGCCTCCAAGGCCTATTTAATGCATCATATGACCTGATAGCTCCCAAAGTATAAATGTAGGGCCACCTGTGTTAGGATCATAGTAAGGGCTTTTTAAAATGCAAGTTCTTGGGTCCTTCACCCTAATGGTTTTATCAGAATCTCCAGAGGTGGGACCTGGGTATCTGTATTTAATAGAGGATCACACTTGAGTTCAAGAACCAGTCATGTAGTGGAACAATTACCTCCACTTAAAATAGGAAACCAAGTGCTACCTGGTAAAGACTCGGTCACAGTGGATTTCAAACAGGACTATATATCAAGGCTGTTGAACTGCTGAAGAATTTCAGCAGTTAGTTTCTGCCTCACATCCATTGGGTTGTTTGTATGGCAGGATAGACCCAGTTCTCTGGCTCTTGTGAGCTTGTGTGAGTCAGTGCAGCTCTCTGCTCTTGAAAAAGCCCAAAAAGTGAATTAACGTATGTATAGACTTAGAACTGTACCTAGCTCATCCCAGGTGCTCAGTTAACAGTAGCCATGAGTATTATCACTGGAGATAAGCAGAAGCAGCCGCTGCACAGAGGCGACGCAGGTTTCTCTGACGTGAGCCTAGTTCAGGCACTCGGGTGCCCATTTGATTAGCAGGATGGCTGGAGACAGCAATCAGCATAAAGGAAAGGAAAGATCCCACCGAAGGCTCCAGAAGTTCATGGCACACATCGTACTTTCTTGTTTGTTTTCCTGCAAAGAGAATGTAAGATCAGATGTGACTTACTTTTGACACTCTGAATTCTTGCTTGCATCACCAAAAAATTCCCATATTGGAATGACTGTCCAATTAGGGGTTTATTTATTCTCCTACACACAAACATATATAGTCACACAAAGAACATAGACTGCTGTATAAATTTGAGGTTGTTGTCAATGATTTGCGCATCTCTAAATTTGAAAACACATAGTTTTCATGAACATGGAGAATTTCAGCTAGGAAAGAATTCTCTGCCATAACAGTTACCGTATATTTAATTGAGAGAATGGAAAAATAAAGAGGAAGTAGTTTCTCTACTATAGTGAAAGGCAGAGAGGGTTCTTTTTTTTCCCTTGAGTAAAGCATCTACTGAATGCAAAATAAATGACTGTGGACTCTGGAACGTGGAATCCATGATGCCAGCATTTTGCCGTAATAGCCTCTTTTATAGATCGACCTCCCAACAGTTTATAGATACGACGTTTTTCCACGCTCCTGCAACTCACACTGAGTTTTATTTACTCCCTTTTTACTGAGGAAAATCAGGGCAGGAAGTTTTTAAAGGGTTCCTTGAAATCACAAAGCTAGAATTTGAACCGTGTCAAAGCCTCTGGGTCAGATTGGGAGGGGCCCACGTTGTGAACTTGACAGTGAATTCATGGTTGCTGCTTTATGGAGCAGGAAGTGATCCTTAGTGGCTCAGAGGAAGGAGTCAGCTGGAGGGGTCTGGGAGACCAGAGGTACAGTGCCTGCATCTCTCATCACTGCGTTCCAAGTGGGTCACGTTGCCGTGTTCCTGAACAGACACGTTGGGATCACAACTCACACAGACCAGTTTAGGTTCTTCTTGAGTGACAGGCTGTGAGTCCAGAATGGAGTACATGTGTAGGAGGCTTGGCTTTCAGGCCAAGAGTGGAGTGAGTGTGGTACTCGGTGGACAGAGAGGCCAGTTGGTTACCAAGTGAAGGGGCATTAGAAAAATGCAAAAGGCGAAAAGCCATGCTGCTCCTTCTCACTTATTGCCCATGAGAATTTTCTTATCTTTTCTTTCTTTTTTTTTTTTTGAGATGGAGTCTCACTTTTCACCCAGGCTGGAGTGCAGTGGCGTGATCTCGGGCTCACTGCAACCTCCACCTCCCGGGTTCAAGTGATTCTCCTGCCTCAGCCTCCAGAATAGCTAGGACTACAGGCACATGCCACCACGCCCGGCTAATTTTTTAATTTTTAGTAGAGATGGAGTTTCACCATGTTAGCCAGGATGGTCTCGATCTCCTGATCTCGTTATCCGCCCGCCTCGGCCTCCCAAAGTGCTGGGATTACAGGCTTGACCCACCGCGCCCGGCTGAGTATTTTCTTTTAAATGGAACTAGAATCATACAATAGGAATGACCAGGGGGCTCCGGTAAAGGCAGGTGCAAGCTGTGTGTGACAAGAGTCTCATGGACTCAAAAATGACCATATTTCTGAGGTTGAATTAAATACGCAAAAGTAGCAGCAAATCGCGCACTTCTTCAAAGAGAGTTTACCAAGTTGCAGGGGAAATTATTAACACATCTAAGTCTGAAAAGGAAAAGCTATCTCATATATACAAGATTAAGTTGGAAGAAGGAGGCAGAAGGAAAAAATTCTAGTTATTATCATTTTTTTTTAAATTCCAAATTGCATCCGTTCATTAAAAACAAATACTTTGGACTAGGTATGGTGGCTCACACCTGTAATCCCAGCACTTTGGGAGGCCAAGGCGAGCAGATCACTTGAAGTCAGGAGTTCGAGACCAGCCTGGCCAACATGGTGAAACCCTGTCTCTACTAAAAATACAAAAATCATCCAGTCGTGGTGCGCACCTGTAATCCCAGGTGCTCTGTGGGCTGAGGCAGGAGAATTGCTTGAACCCAGGAGCGTGGAAAGATCCCCAGATGTCTTTCAGGTCATCTGGGAAAGATATAATATTTGATATAGTTTTTTTTTTTTTATTCGAGATAGTTTTAATGTCGAGTCGTTTTACGGCCTTTTGTGTCTTAAAAACTGGAAAATCACATGTGGTTTAAAAGCGAGTTCTCTTATTTGGAACATGCCGTGCGCTAGAAAAGCCCGGTCTTTCGGCCGCACGCTGACAGGCAGCGGGTGGGAAAGCGGCGCGGCCGGGCCGAACCGCCCCTCCTCACAAACCTGGGGCCGAGCGCGTCCCCGCCAGCCGCAGCGGCCCCTCGGCCTGAGGCCTTCCGCCGGCGCCCGGTGTCTACGGCGACGCTCCCGAAGCGGAGACGCAGGTGAACGGCGGCGGCGGGCCCCGTGCGAGACACAGAAGCGGCTTCGGCTGCCGCGGCGTCGCGGCCCTTCCGGCCTCTGCACGGTCCGCGCCGCCTCGCGGGGGATCTGCAGGGCCACGCGGCCGGCCCGCCGGAGTTCGCGCCTCGCTGGGGCGGAGCGCGCGGGTGATGGCCGGGGGCGGGGTCACCGCGGGGTCTGCGCGTCCGTGGATGCGTGAGCGCCCCTCCGCGCCCCGGGGGCCGACGCAGGCGAAGGGAGGCCGCTTCCTCAGGCCGGGCCTCACGCAGCCCTTCGCCGTCGTCCCCGTGCAAACCACACTCCGGGGCGGCAGGCGGCGCCAGGGCGGGTTAGCGGCTGCCGCGCGCTCGGCCGGGCGGAGGCGGGAATCGGGCTGCGCAGGCGCGGGAAGAGGCGCTCGGGGCGCGAGTGTCGCCGCTGCTCTGGGCGGGCGCCCGGCGGGCCCGCGGCTTCTCCCCTCAGGGCTGCCGCCATCCTTTGGTTGCCAGGTGCCGGGAACGGGAGCCCCTTCACGCTCGCCTGTGGCCCCCGCTCGAGAACTCGCGCAGCCACGGCTGGCGCCCAGGAGTCCCGTCCTGGTTGAATGAGGGGATGAGGAAATCACAGCGTTTGGCCCCGGGGCGGAGCCTTGGCGTCAACGCGCGCTCGCCACGTCTTCAGCCGTGTGGCCGGGCCGGTCACCGCCCTCCGCCTGCCTTCTCCGCTCCTGTGAGACGGAGAGTGAGAGCCCTGCGAGCCTCGGTGCGGGACGCGGCGTCCTCTCCACGCTACCGCTCGACCCCGCACCTCTCTCAACGCGAGCTTGCGGCTTTTGTCCTTGCCGCGCTGCCTGCTCCCTAGAGCGGAAGTGAGAGACGCTCTTCCGGCCCGTTTTCTCCCCGGGAAATGCAGCGGCGAGGAGCCGAAAGCCTCGAGTGAGCCAGGTTCGGGGCGGGGGGCGGTCAGTGCGGGCCCCACAGCGCAGGAGGAGTGCGGCCTGCGGGTGCTGGACAGATGGGCTAGGAGACCTTCCGGGGCGCATCTCAGCCAGGCTTACGCGCTCTGTGGAAACACGCATGATTTATTATCGGCTCCAGTGGAGTCGGGAGCTGAGCGTTGGAAAGCATTCAGGATGGTAATGGTCACCAGGTTACTCACTTCCAAGGTCATTTAACTGCCTTCGCGGGTATTTGAGAGAGAATGCAGGAGGGGAGTGAGATACGGAGTTTGGCTAGGGTGGGGGTTCAGGCAGGAAGGAGCAGACAGACTACAGAGGAAAGAAACATGTTCTTCTCTGCTAGACATGAACCGATTCTTCTGTGAACGGACACTTAAAACGAATCACTGTATGGCAAAAGATCAAACAACAAACACGCAAGCAAACAGGTTTTAGTGCCCCACACGCCGCACGATGAACTAGACATAAAGGCAGTTGTGTTGTCATCAAAGCAGCCTAGTGTACCTCATTGTCATTTCTGAAGTGCACAGTTGAATGATTGCTGTTTCCTCTTGCTGAACTGGATGAACTATGTTGACTTTACTCAACCTTATTTGCTGTTTCATAATAAGTTGTTAAATAATGTAATTAAAATATAGAAGAGTAAAAATAATTACCAAACGTCTCCTCTGTAACCAAAACAAATGACAGGGAAATATTAATATAATGTACTCAATGTTTATAAATTCATTTCACATACACCAGTGAGATGAAAGTCAGACGAATTATGAAGTTTTGAGGAGCCACAGCATCTTCCTAAGGAATACTTCTTGCACAAGTTTTAGTGCTGGAGGGAGAGGCTGCTGGCTTCTGTGGGGATCACAGCCAGGTGTGTTCAGGCTGTCTGTAAGTGAGTTTGCCTCAAACTAAGCCAGAAGGTGCCTGTAGCTATCTGTCATACTTGGCTGGCTGGGAAAGTCAGTCCTACCTGCAGTGAAGAAAACAAGGTGGTGGATATTGCCTTGATCATGAATAAAACAAGGTAATACACTGGTTAGAAGTGGAGATGTGTTACTGAAGAGTAGGGTTCATATGCAAATTCAAATAATGCAAATTCAAAATTTGAGGTACAGTTTCTACTGAATACATATTGCTTTCACACCGTAGTAAAATAAAAGAATTGCAAGTGGAACCATCTTAAGTTGGGGGACCAACTACATATATTTAAATCTAGTCTGATAATCTTTATATTTGAAAAAAATTTTTTTAGACAGGGTGTCACCCTGTCAGCAAGGCTGGAGTGCAGTGGCACAGTCACAGCTCCCTGCAGCCTCAGACTCCTGGGCTCAAGCAATACTCCTGCCTCGGCCGCCTGAGTAGCTAGGACTGGATGCGTGCCACCACACCTGGATGGTGTTTTCGTTTTTATTTTGTAGAGACAGGGTTTTGCTGCGTTGCCCAGGCTGGTCTCGAACTCCTGGGCTTCTCCAGCCTCAGTTTCCCAAAGAACTGGAATTGCAGGCATGAGCCACCACAGCCAGCTCTAATCTCTATCTTTTAACTGGATCATTTACTCCATTTAGATTTATTGCAATTACTGATATAATGATACAGTAACATTATTTTATGTTATTTTGTGCTGTTTGTCCTGACGTTTTCATGAGTTTTTCCTTCTTCTTTATTGCCTTCTTTTGGATTGATTTTTTTTCCCCTTCCATTCTTTGTCTCTCTACTAGTTTGGAATTTCTGGAGTATCACCTAAAAGAGTAGAAAAAGGTGATATTTCTATTTAGCATGCATATTTGAACGTTTCAACATGAAATTAATGTCTTTATCTTTTCCCCCTGGAAAAGTTAGCACTGTTACTCCCTCTAAATTATATTCTCTTGTCAGGTATTTATCTTTCCTTTTAACCCCACAAGACATAATAGTAATAAGATAATAATAATTATTATTTTATAGAGTTAACATCTATGAGTTAATATCTTTCTTTTTTTTAGACGAAGTCTTGCTCTGTTGCCCAGGTTGGGGTGCAGTGGTATGTTCTTGGCTCACTGCAATCTCAGCCTCCCAGGTTTAAGCAATTCTCCTGCTTCAGCCTTCCGAGTATCTGGGATTACAAGTGTGCATCACTACATCCAGCTAATTTTTGTATTTTTTAGTAGAGATGGGTTTTGCCATGTTGGGCAGGCTGGTCGTGAACTGCTGACTTCAGGTGATTTGCCTGTCTTGGTCTCCCAAGTGTTGAGATTGCAGGTCTCCCTGCAAGTGTTGAGATTGCAGGCGTGAGCCACTGCACCCAGCCTAGAGTTAATGTCTTTACTTACCTATTTACTTCTGCATTTGCTCTTCATTTCTGGTTAAATCTCAGTTCTGGTACCTGATTTTTTTTTCTGCCTAGCGTAAAACGTGACCCTTTTCTTTTAGTGAGGGTCTGTTGAGGACAAACTCAGTCTTGTGTGTGTCTGAAATGTCTTTATTTATTGAGAGGACTTTTTTTTTTTGTGATAGATATAGAATGCTGTGGTTACTTTTTCCCAGCATGTTGATAATATTATTGCCTTCTGGCTTCTAGTCTTGTTACAGAGAAGTAAGCTTCAGCTGAATTGTCATGACTTTGAAGTGGATTTGTCTTTTTCTCTGGCTACTATTAAGATTTTTTTCTTGTCTTTGTAGCTGTGCAGTCTATCTGTGATGTGTTTAAGTGTGGATTCCTCTTTATTTTATTCCATGGGCTTCTGGAGTCTGTGAACTGGGTCATTCATCATTTCTAGAATTGGATTATCTTTTTACAATATTGCTTCTGACTTGTGTCTCTTCTGTTCTTCGGGAATTCTGAATAGGTAATTATGTTACACCCCTTAATCTATCTTTCATTTTTCTGAACCTCTCTTTAATATTTCCCATTAAGAAATCTCTCTGTATTATACTCTGGCTATTTTTGCAGGTGCAGCTCTCTGTTCACTTCTCAGATCTTCTCAGACGTGCCTAATTGACTGTTATGACTGTTCATTAAATTTTTATTTCAGTTATTTTATTTTTGATTTCTATACATTCTTTTTAAAATATTAGCTCTGCATTTTAGAATTCCTTGCTTTCTGACATTTTTGATCTTCCTTTTATTTCTTTAAACATGTTACAGATATGTATTTTATATTGTATGTGAATATCTGAAAGTTTTTGTGGATCTGATTTTGTGTTTTGTTTTTTTTTTTATTTTCTCTCAAACACCTTGATTTCTTTGTGTGTTTATGACTTTTATTTTTATTTTTATTGTTTTTTTTTTTTTTTTTTTAAATGGATTCTTGCTCTATTGTTCAGGCTGGAGTGCAGTGGCGCAATCTTGACTCACTGCAACCTCCGCCTCCTGGGTAAAGGCGATTCTCCTGCCTCAGCGTCCTAAGTAGCTGGGATTACAGGCGCCCACCACCATGCCCGGCTAATTTATGTATTTTAATTAGAGACGAGGTTTTACGATGTTGCCCAGGCTGGTCTCGAACTCCTGATTGCAGGTAATCTGCCCATCTCGGCCTCCCGAAGTGGTGGGATTACAGGTGGGAGCCACTGTGCCCAGCCAACCATATCTATGTTTTAGTTTTTTATGATTATCTTATATTATCCCTTCCCCAAACATGAAATGACTTTTTCCAAGTGAGGTTGTTAACTTTTCATAAAGCCTTGAAACAAAGTGGACAGAAAAATTATAAATAAAAAGTCTGGTCTAGGACACCAGTAAATCTTATTCCTAAATCAGATCAGAATCAGGCTATGCCAGTTTTTTTTGTAACATACCATCATAATTGGGTATGTTAAATGAATGTATTAGCAATGCCATAGTGACCTCATTATAAGCCTCTTCACCCATGGATTCCAAGGATATTTTACAATAAGCCTTTGGGATACCTTACACTACAGAGCAACTCAAGTCCAGCTTTAGAGCACCAGGAAAAATGCAGGCTTTGGGTCCTGGAAACGACAAAACCCATCAAACTTTAGGGCTAAAACGTTCTTTTAATCAATCTGTTATATTTATTGATAAATTAGAAAATGTACAGGTTCAAATTTCATTAAAATTCTTTTCCATGCCCTTTCTCTGGTGGTGGGATGATGGAGGATGAGTCAAATGTCAAAACAGCTGAGTAAAACTCAGCTAGATCCTCAGTTCCCAGAGCGGCATTCACCAGTATTAACCATGGAGCACCGCCGTCTTCTGAGGTGGGTGCTGCCGGGTGCAGGCTCCTGGGACGTTCCGGACTGTCTGAGAGTCCCCTTACTCTCTTCAGAGCCTAAAGATGTTGCTGGAGGAGAAGGGAGGTAGGCAGAGGAAAGGCGAAGGATGTGGGATACAGTATGAAATGTGCTTTTGGGACAAAAACAACCAGTAACTTCCTTGATGGGTTTTTGGCTTGGCTTTAAAACATAGGAAGCTTGATGGAGCCTGTGCTTCCACCATTAGTGCTGCGTTTGTTCGGCTTAAGATTTCATTAAGCTTCTTAAAATGGAACTCAAATGGCCACTGAGCAGGGAACGGCCCATCAGCGACAGCGATGTAGGCAGTGGTGGGATTGTGGCAAAGTAGAGAACACACCTTCTGCAGGGGCAGCCGCAGCTCAGCTCGGCCCGCTGCTCCTCTGCAGGGGCGCTGATCGTGGGGTTATTTCCAACGTCAGAACTCAGCGTTCTTATAAGAAATGTCATGACTTTTAGTCTTAACAAGTTTTCTGTCTCTCTCTCTCTCTCTCTCTCTCTCTCTCTCTCACACACACACACACACACACACACACAACGACAGAGAAGGCCAAGCAAAACACATCTGTGGGCTGGACGCCGTCTGTGCCACCCGTTTGCCACCTTTGTGCTGGACTCTTCTGTTCACCAGATCAGCCTGCCCTGCAGGAGTGTATCACTTCCTTTGCTGGATCAGGTTTGCAGGCACAGCGGAGAGAGGAGAGAAGAAATGCAGGGACACTTATGCAGAACTGTAAGTGGCCAGAGGGGAGGAGAGGGCGGTGGGGGGAGCCAGGAAGCCGTGAAGCTTCATAACTCCGAGTGTGGACGGGCCAGGGGGCCAGAAATCCTGCTGGTGGAGGTGCTGCCTTTCCAACAGGTGAATATGAAAGAACGCAAACTCTGTTCAGGATGCTGTTAATTCCAAATGTGAACTTCTTGAGTCATTCTTTCCGTATGGAATTCAAAGAAGAATGTAAAATAATTTTCAGGAGGAACGTACAATGTCCCTGAAAGAGAACAAAGTTAATAACGCTTATTTACATACAACACTCTAGTCATTGATTAAACAGATCTCTACAGATGTGCACGAGGCAACATTCCTTAGTCTTATTTGCTACAATACCTTTAAAAATACTTGATTACACATCACTTTAGCTTATTTACATGGACTTTTCACCGAGCTCTGAACCGGGATCTCATTGTGTTGTATTCATCCTGCTCACGACACACAGGTGGGCAGCAAACGAGATTATCCCTCCATTCCTCAGGGATTGGAAATGTTCCACTTCTTTATGAGCTCATGACAATATCTCTTTCTCCCTTTCCCCAAAGGACAGCCTTTCCCGCCTCAGGGAAGAAGAGACAGACTGCAGTGATGGAGACCCACTTGATGTGCACAAAAGGCTGCTGTGCAGTGCTGGAGCGGACCGGGCCATGCTGCTGGGCTTTGCCATGATGGGCTTCTCAGTCCTAATGTTCTTCTTGCTTGGAACAACCATTCTGCAGCCTTTTATGCTCAGGTAGGAAACAGAGGAAGCAAATCCAGTTTCCAGTTCAGGTAAGATCCAGGCACAATGGTAGAGGAGGAGAGGCTGCCTTTGCTTTCTCCGTCTGTGACTCCGACATGGTTTCGAACAAGAAAAATACAATGCCTTTTCCCTCTCCGTGCTGGGGGCAGCTGGGTGTGCAGGAAGACGTGGCAAGGTTGAAGATACTTCCCTGCACTGCCTCCTCCCGTCTCATAATCCATCTGTACCTCCAAACACATAATCCACAAATTACAGTTGATTTGTTTAGGTCACAAATTCTCTCCCTAAAACGTTGGCATTCCAGGAAAGAGTTAAACCTTGTATGCCAGCACAATCAAAGTGTTTGGAGTCTCACTTTTTTGAGTTTCACAGTGTCTTCCTGGCACATAGTAGTTGCTCAATACATATTAGTTTCCTTCCTTTTCTTTTAATTAGGTTCTTTATTCAATACGTGTAATGATACCGTTGACCCTTGAACAACATGGGTTTGAACTGCAGGAATCCACTTATAAACAGATTTTCTTCCGTGCCTGCCACCCGAGACAGTAAGACCAGTCCCTCCTCTTCCTCCACCTCAGCCTACTCAGCACGAAGAGGACAAGGAGAGGACCGTTAGGATGATCCACTTCCATTTAGCGAATGGTAAATATGTTTGCTCTTCCTTATGATTTTTTTTCCTTCAACTTTTATTTTAAGTTCTGGGGTACATGTGCAGAATGTGCAGGTTTGTTACAAAGGTAAACATGTGCCATGGTGGTTTGCTGCGCATATCAACCCCTCACCTAGGTATCAGGCCCAGGACCCGTTAGCTATTCTTTCTGATGCTCTCCCTCCCGCTGCCCCACCAAGAGGCCCCATGTGTGTTGTTCACCCATGTGCCCATGTATTCCTATCATTCAGCTCCCACTTATAAGTGAGAACATTCAGTGTTTGGGTTTCTGTTTCTGCATTAGTTTGCTGAGGATGGATAACAGCTTCTAGCTTCATTTCAACCATGTCCCCACAAATGACAGATCGTGTTCTTCCTTATGATTTTCTTTTTTTTTTTGAGATGGACAGAGTCTTGCTCAGTCTCCCAGGCTGGAGTGCAGTGGCATGATTTCGGCTCACTGCAACCTCCGCCTCCCGGGTTCAAGCGATTTTCCTGCTCAGCCTCCCGGGTAGTTGGAACTACAGGTGTGCACCACCACACCCAGCTAATTTTTGTATTTTTAGTAAAGACAGGGTTACACCACATTGGCCAGGCTGGTCTCGAACTCCTGACCTCGTAATCTACCTGCCTCAGCCTCCCCAGAGTGCTGGGATTACAGGCGTGAACCACTGTGCCCAGCCATGATTTTCTTAATAACATTTTCTTTTCTCTTGCTTACTTTTTTTTTTTTTTTTTTTTTTAAAGAAGGGGTCTTGCTCCCCTCAGGCTAGAGTGCAGTGATGTGATCATAGCTCACTACAGTCTTCAACTTCTGGGCTCAAGCAATCCTTCCATCTCGGCTTCCTGAGTCACTGGGGTTACAGGCATGAGCTACTGTGCCTGGCTATTCTAACTTATTTTATTGTAAGAATTCAGTATATAATACATATAAACATAGCAAATATGTCTTCGTCACCTGTTTACTGGTCAGGCTTCTAGTCAACAGTAGGCTATTAGTAGTTAAGTGTTTTTTGAGGCACGGTCTCACTCTGTCACCCAGGCTGGAGTGCAGCGGTGCAATCACGGCTCACTGCAGCCTCCACCTCCTGGGCGCAGGCGATCCTCCCGCCTCAGCCTCCTGAGTAGCCGGGACCACAGGTGTGTGCCCCCACAGTTGGCTGTTTTGAATTATTTGTAGAGATCGTGGCCCCCTTTGTTGCCCAGGCTGGTGTGAACGCCGAGGCTCAAGCCATCCTTCCAACTTGGCCTCCCAAAGTGCTAGAATTACAGGCATGAGCCATCACGGCTGCCCAGCAGTTAAGTTTTGAGGAGTCAAAGGTTATATGCAGATTTTCGACTGCAGGGTTGGGGGTGTGGTGTTGGCATCCCTAACCCCTGAATTGTTCAAGGGTCAACTTCATTTGCTACTAACTATATGCTGTATGCCCAATACATACTATATTTTATCCTACTTAAGCCGACAACAGCCCATGATGGAAGTGTTATTATTTTAATTTTTATTTCGTAAATGAGAAAGCTGAGGCTCAGAGAGGCCCAGTCACTTGCCCAAGCTCACACAGCCAGTAAAGAATGTGTCTGTCATTCTGACAGAAGACTGCTTGCTTCCTACTGCCTGAGTGAAGCTTGCTGACATGAGGGGCATGGGGGTTTTGATTGGGGAAGGGGAGGAGCTATTTAATTTCGGAGGATGGTCCACACAACATGGGGTACTTTGGGGCCAGGTCAGATCAGGGTGAAAGGAAGGCAAGCCCCTTTTTTTGGACAGCCAAAAAGCAACAGAAGGCCACAGGGGAATGGAAGCAGAAGGCTTAGGAGTTCAGTGAGGGAAAGGGGTCATAGGAAAGGAAGAGAGTGGCCTACTTCTGTTATTTGTGATTCATCTCCTGCCATTCCTAGTTTACCATTGTTAGGGAAAGATGAAGAGGTCACCATTTACTACAGCATACAGTGCCACTATTGGAAGAATTCTAGAAGAACCTTCTCTCTGGCATTAGCACCAGGAAACGCTGTGCTGCTCCTAATCAACCAGCTTACTTTTATTTAATGGACACCAGGAATCTTGTATCTGGTTATATTTCCTTCATTGCTTTGCCTGCTAGGAAGCTCAGAGGCAAATATGTAGCTCAGTTCTCATAACTATAAGGGATCTTATGGTCTGCAGGTTACATGTTTGTACCTCACTTTTTTATAACCTTTTTTTTAGAGATGGGATCCCACTATGTTGTCCAGGCTAGTCTCAAACTCCTGGGCTCAAGCGATTCTCGTGTCTTGGCTGTACTTCACTTCTGACTTCATTCATTCTTTCTTTCCTCTTTTGCTGTTACTCCTTTTCCCTCATCATGTATATATCTGCATTATATGTCTACATAAGTTGACATGTAATGGACAGGCAGATCAGATTATTTTAAAAAATGTGATATACTTGAGAGATGGTTTGGGGGTACCTTCTGCAAGCTGGTACCAAACTGTTGCTCATATTTAAGTTTTTCTCTTCTAAGCATTCCTGGTAATTGCTTGGTTAAACTAAGCGAATGCCTAAGAGTGGTGAGTTCTTATCTCTCTTGCTTTACATCTTGTACCAGCTCAGAGAGTACTTTTACTCCATAAAGGGTGGCACTTAAGAAGGCCTGGGTAGCTCATACCTATCCCCACTCCCTCAGCCTCTCACCTCTCAATCAAGTAATGGATTTTGCCACAGCTGTAGTCAAATACACACCCAATGCTAGTGAAGAAACATGCTCATTTTTTAGCCCTAAATACATCCCTGGTTCCACCTGAAAGGCTCTTATGGGGCCTTGTATGTAGGACAGAATGTCCCACTCTGTTTTGGAGCTTTCTGAAATCTTCAAGGAAAATGCACATCATACTCAGTTCAGTACTTGGTCAAGATTTAGAGAGCTTAAGTTCTAACAGATAAAAAGATAACTCTACATTATTATTTCAAGATGCCTAGTTAAAATAAGTCTATAAATTAATTTAGTGAAAAAGCAGGCCAGTGCTAAATCTAGGAAAGGATCTTATTTTCCATTTTTGCATTTTCACTTGCCCAATATTTTTTCTTAGGCCACATCTAGTGATTTTGATACCCTGGACCTTGAGGCCATGTTAAACTGTACATTATATTAATAAGGGAAAACGATTATTTTGGTCAAAAAGATTAATGAGAGGGCAGTAGGAATGTAGCTAAGTATTGCTTTTCGAATCTTATTTTTTTTTTTGAGCAGAGTCTGGTTCTGTTGCCCAGGCTGGAGTGCAGTGGCGTTCAGTGATCTCAGCTCATGGCAACCTCCACCTCCCGGGTTTAAGCAATTCTCCTGCCTCAGCCTCCCAAGTAGCTGGGATCACAGGTGCACACCACCACACCCAGCTAATTTTTGTATTTTCAGTGAAGATGGGGTTTCGCTATGTTGGCCAGGCTGGTCTCAGACTCCTGGCCTCAAGTGATCCGCCCTCCTCAGCCTCCCAAAGTGCTGAGATTATAGGCGTGAGCCATTGTGCCCGGCCCTGCTTTTGAAACATTCTGACCTTAGAGCTTGCAAATCTAACTTTTTATGTTTAGGAACCAGTAAGTAAACACAGGGGCCCACCTACGTGTGAGTGTAAGGGTATATGAAGAGCTGGTCCCATACATTCAATCAAAGCATTTCCTCTTCCCCTTATTTACTTTTTCTTGGACTTGTTTTCAAATCATTTCATACATACACACATCCTTTCTCTTCAACATCACCGCAAGCTCTTCGTGGTAGGAATTCTGCCTGTCACTTCTCATAGCACCTAGGACACTTTACATAGGTAGTACATGTGAAAATTCTCAAGAAAATTTCCAAGGAAAATTTTTTTTTTTGGCAACAATTTTTTTTATTGCAGTTTAGGTTTTGGGGTACATGTGAAGAACATGCGAGATTGTTGCATAGGTACACACATGGCAGTGTGACATGCTGCCTTCCTCCCCTTCACCTATAGCTGGCATTTCTCCCCATGCCATCTCTCCCCAACTCCCCACCCTCTGCTGTCCCTCCCGTTTCTCCCTGACAGATCTCAGTGTGTGATGCTCCCCTCCCTGTGTCCATGTGTTCTCATTGTTCAACACCCGCCTATGAGTGAGAACATGCGGTGTTTGATTTTCTTTCTAAGGAAAATTTCATTCAGTACATCACTTATTGAACATCTACTTAAGGAGAGGCATTCTGTTTCATGCTTTGCAGAACACACAGATGAATTGGATGTAGCTCCTGACCTCAAGGAACTTACCGATAGCAAAAATATGGTAAGGATTCTACAGAGAGATTGCATGTATAATTTGCACTTGCCTCTTTGGAAGTAGAGTGGGTACGTGGAATTGAACCTTGCTGCCAGAAAGTGTGTAGCTGTGTTGATTACGGGCCCTGTAGTTGGACTCCTTCCAAAGGCGCGTCAGGAGCCAGTGCATCTTGAGAGGATGAAGCATGAGATTCCTGAGTGTGAATCTTGATGGTTACAGTGTTATGTAATGCTAACATGGTTCACACTGTGGCTGTCCATATACCTGCATCTTAAATACGATTAAAGATTCCTGAGCCTCAGGTCAGACCTACCGAACCAGAATCTCTGGAGCGAAGCTCTGGAATCCACAGTTAAACAGTTTGTTCATTCTAACAAACTCACGGGTGAGTCTGAAGTTTGAAAGCCACTGGTGTAGTCAGAAAGATGCCAGCAGGAGCAGAAGTGAGTGGAACGTGGCACTCTGGGGCTCCGCACCCCAACTGTGTGTCTTCCATGCTCCCTGATTATTACGTGCCTGCCGGAAGGACCCGCGCTACCCCCAAATACACAAACGCCTTGTGCCACCACACCGAAATGTAGAACGAAATTTTCTAGTAAGGGAAGAACATTTTTTTTTCCAAATTGAAGCACTCAGAGAGAAGAATCGACCTGCAGTGCCATCCACACAGCTTTCACGGACGACTGGCTGGACCGTGCCTTCACCTGCGGTGTGCATGCCATGGTCGGGGGAGTACCCGTGTCCTTAGGTGTCTGTGAACCTCACGCATTCAGGGCAGAAATCTCTCCTACATTATAATGAAGACGCTGTCCAGATAAATCCCAAGGTATTGTAAAGTTCATGTAATTAAAGAGTTCTTATTTATTTTATTTTGAAACGGAGTCTCACTCTGTCTCCCAGGCTGGAGTGCAGTGGCATGACCTTGGCTCCCTGCAACCTCTGCCTCCGGGTTCAAGTGATTCTCCTGCCTCAGCCTCCCGATTAGCTGGGATTACAGGCACGCACCACTACGCCCAGCTAATTTTTGTATTTTTTTTTTAGCAGTGACGGGCTTCACTGTGCTGGCCAGGCTGGTCTCAAACTCCTGACCTCGTGATCCACGTGCCTGAGTGTCCCAAAGAGCTGGGATTACAGGTGTGAGCCATCGTGCCCGGCCAGGAGTTCTTATGACAGCTCCCTTCCCTGCCAGACTGTCCCCAGCGGGTATATAAATAACCCAGGCCTGTCTTTAGGGATAAATCTGTTTATTTTGTAGTGAACATTTTTACAGTGATCCAATCAGGATAAATGAAGCTTTCTTCTTGGTGGAGAAATGGGGTGTACAGAAAGGAAAGAAATTATTCCAATTTCACAACTTGGTGTCTGGAATTTATAGGCTGAGCCAATGAGTGGTCATTTGCAGGCAGTCTTTCTTTTGGAGATCCCACTCCCCATCATATAAAAATACTACAGGGTACTCACAGTTTACCTTGAATCAAGCGAGTAATTTTTCTTATCAAATAAAGATTATCATTTTTATTTTAATAAGTTACATAACAGATTCATAAAGTTTATACCTAACTATAAAAGTTGAGTTCTGTTAGATTAGCTGACATGTTACACTTTGTTGTCTTTTTTTTTTTTTTTTTTTGAGATGGAGTCTCACTCTGTCACTCAGGCTGGAGTGCAGTGGCGTGACCTCGACTCACTGCAACCACCGCCTCCGGGTTCAAGCGATTCTCCTGCCTCAGCCTCCTGAGTAGCTGGGATTACAGGTGCACGCCACTAAGCCTGGCTAATTTTCTGTATTTTTAGTGGAGACGAGTTTCACCATGTTGGCCAGGCTGGTCTCGAACACCTGACCTGCTGATCCACCCACCTCGGCCTCCCAAAGTGTTGGGATTACAGGCGTGAGCCACCGCGCCCGGCACACTTTGTTGTCTTTGAGCATCAATTTCCGCCTGATGACTTTTGTTTTCTATTTTGAATGCAGTGACTTTGAAGGTTTCAAACATTTTGTAGGCCTTAGCACAGCACCTCAAGCACCTAATGGATATGGTAACACAGCTCAAGCTTCTTCGAAGAAAGTCACCGGCCAACAGAGCCCCCTTCTCCTGTTTCTGCCCCCAGGAGGCCGAAGGCCACGGGGGCTCCCTCTCTGTGAGCCCAGAGCAAAAGCCCCAGTGCGCTTTTCTTTAGGGAAATGCTTTGCTGCAGGAGATCAAGGCAGACAACGGAGGCATTACCAGGTGCTGAAAGCTTATGTAGGCTCCACACATTTCTGTTGAATGGAGCAACGGATTCATACCGTCCAAGAGACCAAGAACCTGCGTGTGGGGAGGAGTCATCTTCCTTACGAAGTCAGTCATTGCTCTCCGGCAGTGTCTTGTTTTTCTTTCCCAGTGAACAAGTCGGTTCAAATGCAATGTCCTGTAATCTAAGAATTCCCTCCACATCCTTGCTTAGTGCGTGGAAATGACCGTTTCACTCCGGCCCTCCAGTCAACCCTTTCCCATGAGCTGTGTAATATTTCACCACCTTTTAACACCGAAACTCCCCACTGACCACTTCAGCCGGGAGGTATTTCAGAATCAAAACTGTCAGGTGTTTGGTATTGGCGACGCTGTGTCCCAGGCTGAGCGCAGTGGTGCTCTTGGCTCACCGCAACCTCCGCCTGCCGGGTTGCAGCAATTCTGAAATGTGTCTTTATCTTTTTTTCTCTTCCATGTTCCCAGTGCTTTTACACACCTAAGTGCCACCGAGATAGAAATGATTTGCTCAGCAGCGCTCTGGACATAAAGGCATTCTTCAGTCACAAGAATGGAACCGCCTTTCCATGCTTCTACAGTCCAGGGAGCCACGCTGAAGATGGCATTCTTCCAAAAATGTATGACCAAATGGCCATGCTCCACTGCTTCTTGTGGCCTTCGCTGACCCTGCTAGGCGGTGCCCTGATTGTTGGCATGGTGAGATTAACACAACACCTGTCCTTAACTGTGTGAAAAATACAGCAATGCAATAAGAGACGAGGGAGGTGGAAAATTACCTTATGTAGAACAGGATCAGTTCAGACTGTGGAGTACGAGCAGCAGCAGAGAAATCTTAAGACGGTGGCCAAATTAAAGTGCTGGCCTCCAGATGTTCGTGATTTCTGCAGCTGAGGACCTAATTACGCCTGCCTGCAAACCAACAATGTGAAAGGTAATAAAGTTAAGTATCATATTTTCATGTGGGAAAAAAATTTTACAAGCCTCATTTTGTATTCTATTTCTATAAATACTTACAAATTAAGTATCTTTTCTAATCCAAATCTCTTTCCAAATGAGTAAGGAAGCACTTTGTTTTTCTTGTATAGCAAAATGAGTTCAAGATATTCTTTACCTAACTTCAGCTCTAGCTAGAACCAGTCAATAGAAATAAACAATGAGGGTATCTAACCTACTGAACACTGAACCATCAGCCAACTCTATGCAATATAGTCACACTAAAGCATTTCTCAGAAAAAAGTTCTCAATTAACAGTTCGTTCACTATTGGAAGATAAAAACCTGGTAGAAAAGAAAACATGGACCTAACATATTTATTTTAGTGTGTTCTTTGGTTTTTCTTCTTGAGATGGAGTCTTGCTCTGTGGCCCAGGCTGGAGTGCAGTGGTACAACCTTGGCTCACTGCAGCCTCCGTCTCCCGGGTTCAAGCCATTCTCCTGCCTCAGCCTCCCGAGTAGCTGGGACTACAGGCATGCGCCAGCACGCCCAGCTAATTCTGTATTTTTAGTAGAGATGGAATTTTGCTGTGTTGGCCAGGCTGGGCTTGAACTCCTGACCTCAGGTGATCTGCCCACCTCACCCTCCCAAAGTGCTGGGACTATAGCGTGAGCCCCTGTGCCCGGCCTTGGTTTGTTCTTTGCTGGAGTAGACAGCAGAGGAGAGCTGCTGCCTGGAAATCTCACCCAGTTTAGAGTTACTAGCGTTTAGCCTTGTCATGTACCTCGTAATTTTTCTTTCAGTAACATTTTTCGAGTGAACTGTGCTTTGCATAATAAGCTCATTTCACTCTGTGCACTTTCTGACGGCGGGAAAATGGGCCAGAAACGTGAAGAAATGATACTGGATTTCAACATTCACTTCAGATGATCCGCACGGTATTAGTTCGGCACAAAAGTAATCCCGTTTTCGCTGTTACTTTTAATGACAAAAAACGCAATTACTTTTGCATCAACCTAACAGAAAAGCCCCACATGGATAGTGAACAATTATCTGTACTTTAATCAACCATGGTTCTTAAATAATGACGTCATAAGTCTTTCAATAAATTGCTTTCCAGATTGATGAAGCTTGAATCTATGAGTTGAAACGAGTTTGGCCTGATTTTCCAAGGTGCCTCTAAGTATCTTTAAGATGTAATTATACTAAATAATCTTAAATTATGGACAGTAAAAAGAACAAGACATGTGAAGCTTTTATATGTAGATGTAATCAAACAAAAAACTCAAGTTTAATGCCTTTTAGCAACGAATTTCAAGACACACGTTACTAATCAGCTGAATAGAGCAATACCGACTTGAGCAGTACCGGGTGATGTTTTCCTCTTTCTAGTGTACAGTGTGGAGAGAACGTGTCTCAGGGTAGGATTTGGCAAAAGAGAACTATCACCGTTTTTTGCTTATATAGCACACTAAGGATTGTTTGCACACAAGTCAAAGTAGTTTTTTTAATGAACGGCGTGGTGTTACAGACTGCGGAGTGAAAGGCAGGCCCTGAGCGTTCCCGATGCGCCGCCGGCACGTGCAGCCCCAGGCCCAGCTTCCTGCGCAGGAGCCTGGGAGGGGCCGCAGCGGCCATGCTGTCACTCAGCGCAGGGTGATAACACGTGCATCGCGCTGTGTCAGGTGCTTTTTGGGCCGTCATTAAAATGACATTAAAAACGTTTTTCTTCTAATGAATGCAGTATCCCACAGACTTCAAGTCACGGAATGACACAAGGTAGAGAAATAAACTTGTTACAATCGGGGCGGAAAAGGGCGGTTCGGACGGTTAATGCTTCCACGTGAACATCTGGCGGGGGCAGCTTCTTTGGCAGCGCCACGTTCCCCACAGTGTGAGAGTGTAATGCTCCGAAAGGGTATGTTCTTTGAGGTTTTACTCCATCCAGTTTGGTCTGCGGACTGAATCACACTGAAACCGTTAACTTCGTTTGAAACGCGGGTTCCAGAGCCTAAAACATTTTTGAAATCAGATGAAGGCCAAGTTCTCCAACCGCTCTTGGGAACATAAACTAAATCGAACGAGGGACTTTTAAAAATGAAACAAAACAAGATAAAATAAAAATGAAATAGATAACGATTTTGGAAATTCATACTAGAATTGTTTGGTCTAATTATATTTTAATATGAAACAACGAAGGTTTTATGCCTCCTTGCTAACCTAGGAAAACTGACAAAAATCGTAATACCTAAAAGAATACACGGTTCTTAGCATAACCACAGATTACTGTAGTGACAGATTAAATAAGGTTGCAGACAGACTCAGACTCTAATTGCTAACAAAATACATCTGAAACCCTCTTCTGTACTTACCTACAAGAGGAGTGGAGCATACTGTTGGCAGCAAAAATCATTTACCTAACTACGATCTATGCACAGTGACTACTTTTACTTTTTTCTCCACTAAAACTCTAATATGCAGTCGTGTGAAAACGAAGTCAGGAAATCTCAAGGCTCACACCTGCCACCTGACGCTCGCTGCAGGGCTGGAGCCAAGCAGGTGCTGCCCTGGCGAAAAGGAGGTGCAAGACCCTAAGAGCAATACTGCATCAAGTAAGTTTACTTAAAGACCAATGGCCCAGCTCGGGAGACTCCCAACAGAGTCCAAACTCTTCTGAATTTTAGAACCGTGGCATTTCCTTACACCTTTTCTAGAAGATCCTCGTGACTAGGGCTAGCAAGCAGCGTGTATACAAACAGAATCGTGTGCAAGTATATACACACCAACTCACTACTAATGAGGAAAGAGAGAAAATGATTTTCAAATGCCGAATTTGGGAACCTCTTCGAACTACTGCCTTTTTCACATGGCTGGAACAATGATTACACTCCAGCCCAGTTTTCTTCTTACGGTCTTCCATACCATTAAAAACAAGGCACGCCAACTCTGACTTTATAAATCTAAAATCCAGTGATCTGCACAACTTCTGTAGCATCAGAGCCTGAAGTATTAAACTGTGACTCATCTTTTTCCCGTTTTTCTTCTGAGATAGAGTTACCAATCCAATTTTATCAGTACCACAGAGATTTTTGAGCTAAAACCCATCATCTTTCCACAGAGTAAAAATAGTATTTGTGAAAAAAGAAAACAGGCTTCCCAGGCCATGGCACATAGGTATATTTACACTTTTTAATGTAATAATTAGAAATGGTTTTGAGTTTATATTTTAAAAAAACAGCCCAGCTGTATTATTTTGTCACCAAGAATTATCATCTGAGGATGCTCAGTGCTGAGTTTACAGTTCAGCCTTCACAATCCCATCCATGATGAAGAGTTAATTCTTGTATGGCATACAATATACTCACAACTTTCAGCCTTCTCTAGACACGCCCCAAATGAGCAGGATGGACGTAAAGAATCTAATTCATTCAAACAAACAATTCCTCCCTGTTGTGCTCTCCCTTCACATTCCCCTCTTCTCAAAAACATCTCAAGTATGAAAGTTGTCTTTAAATAGTAAAAGCACCACAACCTGTTAACACCACATATTATCTTTAAACTGATATATTTTAGTGATGTCTTGGACATCAAAATAATTTCTTAAGGTGGACTTTGAATATGTGGGTCCAGCCCAGGTCTGCAGTTTGTGCAGACGTAGAAAAAAGAGGAACTGTAAATATTCAGAAGAAGTTAACAGGCTAGCTGTAAAATACTGCTGGAAATTAAATTTCTCCAGAGTTGGCAAGCATGGGTTATTGATCGAAATACGAACTAAACAGATTTACATCATTAAGAAAAAAAAGTCCACGTCATGTGCCGTGAAATTTCCATGATGCCTTTCAAACAGGCTGCTCACAATTTTTTATGATTCCAAATCACTCGATTTTTTGATGGAAAAAAGAATACAGATGGACTGCGTTTTACCTACGTGAAAATCACCAATCCATTTAAAATAAAATCCAAGAGGGCATATACAGTCTAATCGTCATCATTTTCCTGATTAGTAAGAACTACACTTTACACAAAATACTTTATCAGCAGCTGTTTTCATCAAAAATTCAATAGTTTCACAGTTGAAAAAGTTACACATTAAAATATTTTACAATTCATTATATTTTCACCAGGTTCCCACTTTCTAATGGGCTTTTAATATAAAGCAGAAAAGAAGGGAAAATCTCAAAGTTGATTCCTTTGACACTAAGTTTTACATAGGACACTAAGAACCACAAAAAGCTTAGGTTCTATTGTAAAATAGCAACCAAATTCCATTCTTCTTTTAAAAATCCAATTAGAAACATTAAAAAAAAAAAAAAACAAATTCCACAATAAGATTAACAGATTTCAAATTAACAGTAGTCTAAAAATATTCCAAATAAATGGTTTTGTATAGCTGAGAACATGGTAGAAAGTGAAAGCATAATTTTTGAACAGTCATTTCTTACTACAATGTGTTTAAAATTATTTTTATTATTTTCTTTAGACTTTTTCTCAAAATGATTATTGAAGGAAATATTTCTTAAGCGGCCCAATGAAACTGTAGAGCCAGCAGTCAATTACATCATATCCAAGGACAAGGATAGACAGCTGTAGATAGGACCTGACCTCTGATACGAAGTACCTGGAAATGGCTATATTATCTCCGACTTGAAACAGATCTTAGTCACCCATGCAGCATTTAATTCAGTGTGTGGTTCTCTGCCTCTGGGTTCCTCATTTCTTACCTAGGTCACCATCAATAGTCTTTACAGAATTTGTCTACACTTCTTCAAATAGAATTTGGTTGTAATAACTATTGAAAATAAATGTAAATGACGAACTAGGCCGTGTGGTTTGTGTGTTTTAATGGTGGAGAGGTCCTGGGAGGAGGGTGGGAGACAACTATTTGCACTGATGTTATAAAAATGCAAAAATGGTACATTTTGTGCAAGGAGGCTCCAGGCATTTTTGGCACTCGGGTAAAACACAGTTCTCTGTTAAATCTTAAGTTTCTACCATCAAAGTTTCAGATTTGTACCATTTTACTGAGTTTTCCTGTAATTTATCCCTGATACTGAAAAGATTGGGATGTTAGTATGTATCTACTGCCTATGTCTAAACAACACAAAATGTTAGTAAGTTTTAATAAGTTATGAAATCTTCTATAACTGCAAAATAATCTTTCTGGTTTCTTGCTGAAAACAGAGTTTAAATTCTATTTAACTATTCCAAGACAGTTGGCAGAAATAAGTTCCCTTAATCTTCGAATTTATTTTTCTTGTTGGCAATATTATATACATGCTTTAGTGAAGTACCTAAATCTCCAATAATTATGCCCTTTAAGGGAATCTAAGATAACCAGATATTAAGAGTATTTGTATTTAGAGTCCCTTGTTCACTACTCAAGACTTCAGCTATAGGTAACGGATTTCATAAATGAATATTTTTAAAGTGATGCTGTTTTTACTAGAGTATACAATGTTCACTCTTGATAAAGTTGTTTTCCAATAATATGCCTAATCTAAAAAACTGTCAATGATGATTGCACTTTTTTATGCGGCACCTGGACGTCTGCTAAAGCTAATATCCTAGGATATTAATCATTCATTTCAAATACAGAGTAAAATATGAGATTCTAGAATGATGACTAGCAGTAGCCTCTACACCTTGGGTTAATGCTTTTCAAAATGTGTAAGAATGTGTCCTGCGCTCAAATAGTATTTAATGAAGTTGAGAGTGAGCCCCGACTACTTGGGAATGGGACATGATCTTAAAATGGGTTAATGTCCTACTTTGGAGATGTGGGTAAGTAGTTTAAAAAGGTAAAAAGTTCGCGGTTTCTATTCCCCCATATTTTAAAGTATTATTCATGAGTATACCTCATAGAGGGGCTTAAGGAACCAGGCAGATAGTCTAAATTGTGTTAATTTCATATGATTGAGACATTCTCAACTATAAAAGAGAATGGAAGATGGGGGCTTCACATGAAGAAATAAAAGGAAAGAGGATGAAGTTTTATGTCTTCCTTAAGCAGTTATACGCTGGTTATGGGTATAAACGGGATAGTGCCTGAGCCTCATCTACAGACCAGGAGGAAAGCTGACCGTGCTGCTACGAACAATGAAAAATCTGGGTGCAAAACAAGGCATGACCATGGGCCAGATCATGGAAATGAAGAATATATATTAATGATAGTTTCTATAATATAAATAGCCTTTAATAAAAAAAATAATCTTTTTAATAACATTAATACTTCTATTTTCTGGAAAACATGCATGAAAAATGTATTCAGTTCAATTGCAAAAGAAGAAAAAAATCAACTTAAGGTGAATACTGTACAATTCTGGAAAAAGAACTATTCCTGCTCATTCCTTTTCTAGGATGATTTCTTTTTTAACTTTGTGGGAGCCCAGAATTTCCCTGGGAAATAAGAATAAGATCCTTTAAATACTGACCAGAAAAAAAAAAAACAAAACAAAAACAAACCCAAAAATACCATCCTATAACAGGTCTCATTTGTGACTGCTTCCAAAACTGCAGTAAGACCTCAAATCACCAAAAGGTTTGATTTATTAAAAAGAAAAAGTCTCTGGTGAAATCTCAAGAGTCCCTTCCACCCCAAGCATTTTTCTTCATTAAACAAGGAGCCAAAAACCCACTTCAAACTATAAATTGAACAGCAATGGAAAAATAAGAAATTTTCATCCTTTCCCAATCTTACATAATTTAACATAAACTCCAGTTTACTCAGACCTAATGCAGTAACAGCCTTTGTTATGTTCACATTTCAAAACATAGAACATTTGCAAGACCAAAAAAAAAAAAAAAAAACCATCATTCTTTTTCCTTCTCCATCATTTCTATATATTTTGGGGATTTTTGTTTTGTTTTGTTTTTTAAAAAAAGATACAAACAATCTTCAAAGTTTACCTTTTTGGACTTAAGGCATAACATGAAATTGCGCGTTATTCTAAAGCTTAATTTTGAAATGAACTAGTTTAAGTGCTATCAAACCCTGTTTGCATTTACATTATTTAAATTATATAGTATTTTATCTCTGTTCTTGTTGTAAATTCTAATGCTGTTCATAGATTGTGCAATTCCTGTGCAATCAGTCTTTGCCCGCTGAGTCACCAACAGTGCAGTGTAGAGTCCAGAGTGAGCGTTCGGTTCCTCGGTCTTTTCAGTTCAGCGCGTGCTGCTTAATTGTGTGGAAGATCCAATCCATTTTTGTTGTCCAGCCACCATGATGTGCGTCATTCATTTGTTTCATGAAATATTCCAAAGCCTCTTGCTCAGTTTTATCTAAGGCTAGGGTCTTTCGAATGTATGCAATGTCATCAAAAGATTGTAGTTCTGGCATTCCAGAGCCAAGCATCATTGAGAAAAGATTTATGAAGAGATTGGCATGCTGTCGAATAGCGAGATAAGCCTTGTAACACATCTCCTGAAACCTGTGAGTAATAAGAAGTTTGGTCAGTACGGAGCACATGAGGTTAATGCCTTCAGGTCTTTGCCCAAATGTCACACAGTCAGACAGGCTTTCGTAGACAAAGCTATAAAAAACGGCATTCCTCTCTCACTTCTCTTGCCAACATCTTTTGACTTCCTTTACGCCACTAGAGTGTAAACTCCATGAGAATAAGGACTTTTTAAAAACTGCTTTATTATCGGCACCTACAACCATGCCCGTACATCAGGAGTTTAAAGTATAAAATGTAAGAACTGGTTCATACTAAATAGTGCTTAGGCTAGAGTCAGGACTGAGTTACAGACAAAGCAGAATTTTATAGGTTTTAAAAAGTACTTTAAAGTCTGATATAGTCTAAAAATATACCATAAGGTGGTAGCAAATTTATGAATTAACAAGGTGATTACAGTTGACTGACTTTCCTCAAATTGTATGAATAAAAAATGTTGTATTAAGCACTATACATTATTTGTCAATATAGAGGTAGAGTCCAACTATTTAAACCTCAGTAAATAAAAACATTTAATGTATTATGAAGTTAAAGGATTATTTTTAGGCCTTAATTAGCTCAACAAATTAAATTGTATTCCTTTTCCATTTCCTTCACAGCATCACACAAATAAATACAAAAAAATAAAAACATTGAAACAGTTTT
The DNA here is from genome assembly GCA_004027715.1 of Plecturocebus donacophilus. NCBI lineage: Eukaryota > Metazoa > Chordata > Mammalia > Primates > Pitheciidae > Plecturocebus > Plecturocebus donacophilus. The sequence goes on from PVKP010011012.1 coordinate 27,613, forward strand.
GCACTCAACAAACTAGGCATAGAAGGGACTTACCTCAAAATAAAAGTTATACATGACAAACCCACGGCCAATATCATAATGAATGGGGAAGAGCTGAAAGCATTCCCCCCGAATCCCACTTTCACCATTTCTACTCCGTATAGTACTGGAAGTCCTAGCCGGAGCAGTCAGGCAGGAGAAAGAAATACAGGGCATCCAAATTGGAAAAGAGGAAGTCAGACGATCGCTGTTTACCATGACATAATCATATACCTAGAAAACCTCAGAGTTCTCCAAAAGACTCCTAGACTTAGGCTAGGCACAGTGGCTCACATCCTAATCCCAGTACTTTGGGAGGCTGAGGTGGGCAGATCACCTGAGGTCATGAGGTCAAGACCAGCCTGGCCAACATAGTGAAACCCCATCTCTACTAAAAAAAATACAAAAATTAGCTGGGCGTGGTGGTGCACGCCTGTAGTCCCAGCTACTTGGGAAGCTGAGGCAGGAGAATCGCTTGAACCCTGGAGGTGAAGGCTGCAGTGAGCCGAGATTGCACTGCTGCACTCTAGCCTGGGTGACGGAGCAAGACTCTTGTCTCAAAAAAAAGACTCCTAGATTTGATAAATGAATTCAGTAAAGTCTCAGGTAACAAAATTAAGGTACACAAATCAGTAGCACTGCTATATACCAACAATGACCAAGCTCAGAATTGAATGAAGAATGTAAGCCCTTTTACCTACAAATAAAATAAAATAAAATAAAATAAAAATAAAAAAAACTAGAAATAACCAAAGGGGTGAAAAATCTATTCAAGGAGAACTACAAAACACTACCAACACCATTTTTCACAGTTAGAAAAAGCAATCCTAAAATTAATATAAAACCCACCAAAAACAGCCTGAATAGCCAAGGCAAAACTAAGCAAAAAGAACAAATCAGGAGGCATCACATGGTACTGGACTTCAAATTGTACTAAAAAACTATAGTTACTAAAACAGCATGGCACTCATAAAAGTAGACACACAGACCAATGAAACAGAATGGAGAACCCATAAATAAAGCCAAAATTTACAACCAGCTGATCTCAGACATACAAAAACATAAATTGGAAGAGGGACACTCTGTTTAATAAAAAAAACATAAATTGGAAGAGGGACACCCTGTTTAATAAATGGTGCTAGGAAAACTGGCTCGCCAAATGTAAAAGAAGAAACTGGATCCTCTTCTCACCCTACACAAAAATCAACTCAAGGTGGATCAAAGACTTAAATCTAAGACCGAAACCATTACTATTCTAGAAGATAACCTAGGAAAAATTCTTCTGGACATTTGTCTAGGCAAGTAATTAATGACTAAGACCCCAAAAGCAAATTTGACAAAAACAAATGAAATAAATGAGACATAATTAAACTAAAAAGCCTCTGTATGATAAAAGAAATAATCATCAAAGTAAACAGACAACCAAGGGAATGGGAGAAAATATTTGCAAATTATGCATCCAACAAAGGAATAATATCCAGAATCTACAAGGAATTCAAATGAGCAAGAAACAAATAATCCCATCAAAAAGTGGGCTAAGGCCAGGTGCAGTGGCTCAAGCCTGTAATCCCAGCACTTTGGGAGGCTGAGGCGGGCGGATCACCTGAGGTCAGGAGTTCAAGACCAGCCTGACCAACATAGTGAAACCCCATCTCTACTAAAAAAAATACAAAAATTAGCTGGGTGTGGTGGTGCACGCCTGTAGTCCCAGCTACTTGGGAGGCTGAGGCAGGAGAATCAGTTGAACCCAGGAGATGGAGGTTGCAGTGAGACTGTCTCCAAAAAAAAAAAAAAAGTGGGCTAAGGACATAAATAGACAGTTCTCAAAAGAAGATAAACAAATGGTCAACAAACATGAAAAAAAAAAAATCATTAATCATCAGGGAAATGCAAATTAAAACCACAATGAGATACCACCTCACTCCTGCAAGAATGGCTGTAGTTAAAAAGTCAAAAACCAACAGATGTTGGCATGGATGTGGTGAAAAGGGAACGCTTATACACTGCTGATGGGAATGTAAATTAGTACAACCGCTATGGAAAACAGTATGGAAATTTCTTAAACCATGAAAAGTAGATCTACCATTTGTTTCAGCAATCCCACTACCCAGAAGAAAAGAAGTCATTGTATCAAAAAGGCATCTACATGCATGCAGCACAATTCACAACTGCAAAGATACGAAACCAGCCTAAGTGCCTGTTGACCAATGAGTGGACAAAGAAAATGCACATATACACCATGGAATACTATACCACAGCAAAGAATGAAACGATGTCTTCTGTAGCAACTGGGATGGAGCTGGAGGCCAGAACTGGAAAACCAAATACAGTATGGTCTCACCTGTAAGTGAGAGCTAAGCTATCGGTACACAAAGGCACACAGAGTGATATAATGGACTACGGAGACGCAGACGGGAGAGGGTGGGAGGAAAGCAAGGGGTAAAAAGCACATACTGGGGACAACGTACACCGCTTGGGCTCCAGGTGTGCTAAAATCTCAGACTTGACCACTATCTAATTCATCCACATGACCAAAACCCACTTGTACCCCAAAAGCTATTGAAATAAAATAAAACAAAAACAAACAAAAAACAGTTTTTGCTAAAGTGGTAAAAGAACGTCTATTATTTTATTTTATTCATTGTGATACAGGGTCTCACTCTGTTGCCCAGGTTGGAGTACAGCGTTGTGATCGTGGCTCACTCACTGCAGCCTCAACCTCCTGGGCTCAAGTGATCCTCCCACCTCAGCCTCCTGTGTAGCTGGGACTACAGTGCATGCACCACGCCCAGCTAGCTTTTCAGTTTTTTGTAGACATGAGTTCTTACTATGTTACCCAGCCTGGTCTCCTAAGGAGTTGGGATTGTCCCACCTTGGCTGCCTAAGGAGTTGGGATTACCGGTGTGGGCCACCACACCCAGCCAACATTTATTATTTTGAAATAGCTTGAAAAATATTCATTGTTTCTAATAGAGCAGCCAGAATTCTTTATTTTGTGCTTTTAATTTCTTGAGCTCACCTCTCAAATTCTCTTGTCTTTGTGCATTCCTGGGCTCCTTTACTAATCACTATTAAGAAATCCTGTGTCAAAACAAATGGCACACGTTCTCGTTTATAACCAAATTTTTTCTTCTTGTGATCCAAAAAGTGTCCAAAATCTATATGAAACAGCTTTCAAAAATAAGAAATTATGTTATAGTTTGACATATGCAGATACAAAACATCTTGAATTAAGAATACCAAAACATTTTAAAGAGAGAAAACCATTACTTGTCCATCATCTTTCACCATGATGTTACTATTGTGACGATCTCCAATTCCCAAAATGAAGGTAGCCACACAATATCCAGCACAAGAACGCGTAAACAGGTCAATGGCTGCATCATATCTACAAAGAAGAAATCAACACCTCATGAGTAGTATGGAAATATAGAGTGATTCAGGCCAACTTGGGAAAACCGGGTGCACATGTCTGTTTAAACAATGAAGACAAGCACTGACATTAGGGAATAAAGTCATTATGTTCTAAGATTTTGAGACTGTAAAGCTTTCCTAGGTTTCTAAGGAAATTTCCAGATGTTCACTGACCAAAGCATAATTCTTATCATAGTGAAAAAACACCATGTCATTAAAATTACTTTTTCCAATCATTTTAACAATGAATTCGAAATAAAATTTTTGAATATGCAATGTTAATTTGTTTTAAAAAGAATAAGCAATAAAAATACATTTTAGATACTAATACCTAAAATGAATGTATAGGATTTTACCAAATTAAAAGTAATTATAACAGCTTAAATCCATTAACCTCAAATATTTCAAAGGTTGGGCATATTTTTTTTCCAGAGAAAGTACAATTGTTTTCTCTGGTCTAACTCAGAGGAATACACAAACACTGACAGACTCACCTAACAAAAACTTAGATTGACATAGGAAAAAGAATAACACAACTCACATTTCTCCTTTGTTCTTGTCTTTGAGCCACTGATGTAGTGTGTGGCTGTTGAACTGCAGTGCACCTTTCAAGCCGCCTTTGCACTGAATTTGCATAATAGTGTGAGAATTTCGCACCACCTCGATAAGCCCCACACAGTCACCGATGGACAGACAACCGTAAGGTAGCATTCTGAAAGAGGAGGAACACATTTACAATTAAATGATGGAATTTTAAAACAGCAAATATTTTAATAGCCTAAAACATGAGTATTTTATTTGCAAATTTGTCATGCAAGACCTTTACTGCCTTTACTCAGTTTTCTTTTTTATGGTGTGATAAACACACTCCTGGAATAATCCTCAAAGTTACTGGTCATCATTTATTATAACCTTCAACTGAGAAAGGACTGAATTTTTATCAGAAAAGCATTAAGAAAATTATTGTGACAATTAAAATTTTACAAACATTTATAACTTTAAAAATACGGGTGAATTTAAAGATGTTTAATTAACATGGAAATAAAACCGTAGGGCAGAAGTTCTCAAATTTTTTGTCTCAGGACTCCTTTACACTCGTAGAAATTATCGAGAACCCCAAAGAACTTTTAGTTATGTGAATTACATCTATTGATATTAGAAACTGAAAGAGGAAAAATTAAAAAATTTAAATATTTACTAATTCATTTAAATGCAAAAAAACCATGACATGCTAGTATAAATAACATGAAATGAAAAATGCATTTAAAAAAATTAGTAAGAAGAGTGACATGCTTTCACATTAAAAAAATTTTTTTAATGTCTGGCTTCATAGTACCCAGCTGGATTCTCATGTATGCTTTTGTATGCAATCTAATGCAATGTTTTAATTAAAAGTATATAAAGAAAATCTGGCCTCAGAAAGACAGGTAGGTAGAAAACAAAGGAGTATTATAATAGACTTTTCAGATAATTGTGATATTTTTCTTTGATAGTATTCCAAAACTTGACAAGATATAGTTTCTCAAGCTGCAAAATGGAATCTGAAACCATATCAATAAACTTTTCATACTGTGCCATTAACATCAATTTGTCTTTGCTGTCTTTGAATGGATCTTTTACCCATACGTGATTTTACAGTATCCTGCATGGTCATTTGCAGATGTTCCCAATGTTTATACTTTTCATTGTAACAACATTGTGTAAAAAACCACAATTGTTAATATTACCAAACATCTCATCAGAAAGCTGTTAAGTTTAGGGACTCTGTTAGGTTCAGTGGCCGATACTAAAAATTAGAATTTTCAAAATTCTAATTTTGAATTTCTAATGAAATTTTTGTTGCAAGTTTGAATTTTATCATTGGCAACAAATGCTATCACAGTTGTTTTCTTCAAAGAGACAGGCACATATTGTTCATTTTCAAGAAAATGTCTGCCAAATATCCATGTCTGAATAACCATAGCTTGGCTATTAGTTATTTTTAAAGTAAAAATCGTGTTCCGTCAAAACAGCAGCTAGTTCAGCCCACAACTCAGATAATCCCGCAAATGTCTGCCTTTGATACGATCATGATACCTGGGGAGGCAGCACAAATGCTCTGCAGTACCTTCCATTTATTCACATGGAGAATTAAACAGGACATATAGTCAAGGGTGCAAAGATGTGAGGGTTTAAAGAGACAATGAAAAAAGCACCTAGCATCCAGACTGACATGGAAGTACTCAAAGTTTGGTTTTCCTTGCTCTGTTCTTCTCATAAGCTCTCCATTCTTTTCACGTTTCCTTTACTTCTTAAACTCCTGAAACAGTCCACACTTACTTTCATGTTCTTCCTGAATTCCTTGTAGCCTAGCTTCTATGCCTACCACTCAAGTGAGTAAACTTAATCATGAATCATTAAATCCAAGTACTTTTTCATAGACCTTATCCTTTTAAACCCCCTGAAGCCGTTGGCCCTATAAATTGTTGGTGAATCACTTCCTCTAGTACCCCTACTTCTTTTGACCATTTCTCTTACAGAATCTTTTCTTCTACCTGGTAAATACAGAAATTTCTTAAGGTTGTACTCCTGGTCATTCTCTCTTATTTTATGTTTTTAGTGAACATGCTCATAAAGAATTCAATTGTCTTCTAAGTCTTGCTATTAAAAAAACAAGCAGGGTTAAAATAAACCTGAGTCTGAATTATAGTTTTGCCAAGTATAAATAAAAATGCTGCTACGATTTTACTTAAATAATTTTAATCTAAAGTTAAACTTGAAATGGAAATTTTTACTTGCATTTACTTAAGTTAAAAAAATTCAGAAACTATTATAAGACTAAAAAACCCCTAATATTTCTAATCATCTTACTTAACTTTGGATACTTTTTTGCAAAGTCACTAATTTACAATTAAACAAGGTAATTACCAGGGTTACATAGTTACGACCTGTACTCTTTCTTAGCTCTACAATCTTTTTCACAGTCTATTTCTCTGGGGGTCATGGCACGGGGATCTCTCACGACACAGGAAATTACACCAAAAACGGCAATTTGATTTATACAACATTAAATCGTCTTTGGAGAGCAGCAGGGCTAAACAACTTATCAGGAGTTACGGATTTGAAGTTGATGACAATTTTGTGCCTTAGCAGGTCACTTAAAATGTCCACTTTCTTCTTTGCATACTAGGGTACTACTATTTGTCACTGATACATTTTTGTATACTAGCTACTCTTAAAATGTGTAAGAGGCATACAAATAAGCCCTTGTCTGCTGTTACCTGCAATTCCTACTAAATGTACCCTGTTGTTACGGCTAGACTTGATGCTTACGTCCATTTAGAGGCCAAAGTACTTTCAGAGAGGGTGGGCTTTGCCTGAATGACTATGGATTTGCAAAAAGACAAGCTGGATAGGGAAGAACACTTTAGAAGCCACAATGACTAGGAGAACATGAAGCACGACAGAAAACTTGGTGATAATACTGATACTGTGGAAAGTTTTGTAGAAACCAACAGACTGGTAAAAACTCTAAGATTAGTTGGTTGCATAATTTTGCTGCAAAACTGATTCCAGTATTTGAGGATTTATACAGTTTTAGAATTAGAAAATTTCCATGATGAAACTTGCTTTTAGACACTTAAACTGAATGAAGACAGGGGTCTTGTGTGTTTCCTTTGTCTTGCTCCTAATGGGACACTCCAGAGGCAGCTGCAGAGTAGTTATTAGCTTCTGAGCTCTTGTTACTTAGCTGAATATAATTAGCTATTCTAAGTCAAGTAAGAGGAGGATACATCAAAGTACTATAGTGTAATCAACTATGGATAATTACTATTGCATACATTTCTTTTTAGATATATGCCTCTATATGCTTCTATAATTATTAATAGTTCAGTTTTTCAGGATAACTTTCAACATACAGGTTTCCTTACTGGTTTACCTACCGAAGATCAAGACCTTGATTTTGCCAGATATTTTCCATAATACGAATAATTTGAAGTGTTAGCATATCTTGCCGTAAATCTGAAATTCAAATAATATGTATCACCATTTAATGCCACATATGCAAATTTGGGGATCACGCCAACACATGGTTTTCAAATGAAAAACAAATAAATATAGCTATATTTACTCTTCAAAAGAAACTATAGAAAAGCAATATTCTAATTTCTTTTTAAAAAAATTTATAAATGAGTGCATAGGTTCACTCAAAACCTTTATATAGCTTAAATTAATTTATGTATAATTTTTTAAGATGGGGCCTTGCTATGTTGCCCAGGCTGGTCTCAAACTCCTGGGCTCAAGTAATCCTTTAGAGCAGCTGGGATTACAAGCATGCATCACGACAAATGGCTCTTAATATTCTGATTCTTAAATCCACCTCTAAAGTCTTTCTGTAAACATATTTGAATAACAATGTAGAATAAGTGAGCATGCATCTCACAAAATCTTTAATTAAAACGTTTATAGTAATTATTTTTCTGAATCCTTAAACATGTCTATATTAAATACTGGGATCAACAGAATTCACTGCTGAAATGTCATTTCCTATTGAAAACCCATCCATCACCCTCCTTCACTGCTCCCACAGCCTCTTTCTCCAAGTAAGTACCTTCTCTTACATGGTTCCTTAGCAGACTACCCTTCTTCTTTGTACCATGCTTGCAATTTTATTTTTGTAATTATTTATTTAAGGTCCCTCTTTTCTCCGTTAAGCTGTAAACTCCAACAGGGCAGGGGTTCTGTTTTGTTCACTGCTAAAATCCCATGGCCTAGCACATAGAATATTTATGGAATGAATGGATACTCACACAGCTAAGCAAATGATAATTAGAAACCGATTAAAAAAAAACAACAACCATAACAACAACACTTCTCTACACAGGTCCAGGGGAGAGGGGTTGGAGCCAGGGAACAGGAAAAAGAAAAAAACAAAAAACTGATTTCAGGACTTCTGATCTAAACCTAGTACTTCTTTTCTATCATTGAGTATACATGCATATTGCAAAGGTTAAGACATCTGATTAATATTAACATATTTTATCATGTGTGTGTATTCCTTAAATGTCTTTCAATAGTTTTCATGGTTCATAAATATCCTGTGTATAAAAAGATAGCTGAATTCATGCATCACAAGCTCATTAATACTCTTCCTTACCATCCCCATTTTTAAAGATGATCTCATTGTTCTGAAACAGTAACTCTGACATGATGTCTGGGTTCTCCCAATTCAGCCACAGTGGCCTTTTTGCAGAGGACATAATTCGACACTCTTCAAGCCTTTAAAATAGTTAAAAACTTTACTAGGTACCTTTGCTTTATTATTCTTTTACCCTCACATTTATTTTAAAATAGAGACACAATATAGCTTTTTGGAATGTTACAAAGATTTAAAACTTTATCAATTTTGATTTAGGTATTCATTTCTAAGGAGTATAAAAAAATAAATACTAAAAGTTTTAAAAGTTATTATATTATTACATATGAATTTCCAACAAATATATAGAGATATATCATTAGTTTTACAGATACTACATTTTCATTTCTTATCCTATGATACCAGACATTCTGGCCATAGAAGGTTTTAAACTCTATTATTTAAGTAGTAAAAACTCATTCTAAATAAAGGCAGTACTGAACTAGAGATAATTTACTACTCTTATTCTGAGGGTAGGAAAATGAGAGAGAGAAGCACAGATAACTGACCACTCTAATTATAACAGACATTTTGACTTCTCTCAAGATCTTATCCAGAAAAGGCATGTATTTAAATGCATCAGTGAAACCCCCCAGGAAGTACCTGAGATTTCCTAGTTGGTGAGCAGGGTTTAGAGGAGACAGAAAGCCCTGCAGAGCATCCATGAAATCTGGTCGCCTCATTTGCTCAACTAAAAACTTCATCTGTACCTGATTTTTTAAAAAAGCACATAGTAACAGTAAGAAACTGATTTCATAGAAGGTAAAACTGACTGCTAATCTCTCTTACACACGACAACCTCAATACTGTGCAGTCCTGAATCTACATCCTAGATGGCTGCCTTCTAACTAGGAGAGATCCTACAACACGGAGTCAGCAGCACTCAGAGACAGAGCAAGGCCGCAGCACGGTGCACCTTCCTGTAAGAAGATGAGATCGGCCTGGGGATAGTGGCAGTGTTCTTGACCAGAGCAGGGCTGGTCAACTGTGGCCTGCAGCTCAGCTGCCAGTTTTTAAAATCAAGCTGTATTAGAATATAGCTACACCCATTCATTACATATCGGCTGCTTTTACACAATAGCAGAGTTGAATACTTCAGACACAGTCCATAAGGGCCTGCAAAGTCTAAAACAGTTACTATCTGGCCCTTTAAGAAAATTTGCTGATCTGTGTTCTAGAGGAAAAATGAAGATCATGTTATTTTTGCTTAATCATCTTACTTTTAGACTTTGAAGAAAACACACATTCATACTCTTTTTGTTGGGTAGAAGTAGTCAGAGAGGCTAAAATAAATGGTTGGGAAAGGACTTATAAAAACATTTATTACATGGAGTCTCGTGCTATATTCAGGTTTTAGTATGCAGCTACAAAGCAATATCCTTTTTCATTGAATTCAAACCAGAGCCCAGACTGCTGAGCTATCACACAATAGTTGGCATTTTATTTTAGGAAACCTACACCTATTGAAAATGTAAAATGTAGTGGGGGTGGAAAAGCGGTTAGGAGCTAGGAATTCATAATAAATTAATTTTCATGCTGGAATTTAAATAGTAAAGTTTTTTTTTCTTCTCATTATATATAAATGAATGGTTAGAAAACCTAGTAATCACTGTCTAGATAGCTCTTGTTCATGTAAAGGCTTTTTTTTTTTGAGGCAGAGTTTCGCTCTTGTGCCCAGGCTGGAGTGCAGTGGTGCGATCTCAGTTCACTGCAACCTCCACCTCCCAGGTTCAAGTGATTCTCCTGCCTCAGCCTCCCTAGGAGCTGGGATTACAGGCACCTGCCACCACGCCTGGCTAATTCTGTATTTTTAGTAGAGACGGGGTTTCTCCATGTTGGTCAGGCTGGTCTCGAACTCCCAGCCTCAGGTGATCCGCCCGCCTCGGCCTCCCACAGGGCTGGGATTACAGGCGTGAGCCACCGCGCCTGGCCGGAAGCATCTCTTTTTCTACTACTGGCAGCTCTAATGTTAGCACAGTGCTTCATGTATTTTATCACTCCATGTATTTTATCACTCACTGTTATGACAAAACACAAAACCACTCAAAGGAACTGCTCTTGTTTCTATGACTGTAATTTTAGTTCCCTATCAGAATCTCACTTAAGTCAATAATGACCTGAGTAATGAACTTCATGTTCCTAATTAATCCACTGTATCACAGCCAATTTGTGATATAAAAACTCAGCTTAGAAGAAATGACTCTACAGATGGTCTCCAACTTACAGTGGCTTGACTTAACGATTTTTCAATTTTATGATGGTGCAAAAGCAACATGCATTCAGTAGAAAGTATACTTCAGTTCTGAACTTTTGTCCCTTCCTGGGCGAGTGATACGCAACACAGTGTTTTCTTGAGATGCTGGGTGGCAGCAGTGAGCCACAGCTCCAGCCAGCCACGTAATCACGTGGGTAAACAACCAGTACTCTACACTGTACTGTGTGGCCAGCAGTTTTGGATATTGTGTTTTATATTTTTTGCATCCCATCATGTCTACAAAACACCTATTTTTGCCTTTAAGATACTTTCAACTTACGTTTATCAGGATATAATCCTATTATAAGTTGAGGAACATCTGTCTTTACAAATGTATCTAAAATGTAGTTTCTTTTTTCTCAGCTCAATTACGATATAGAAATGCAATACATGTTGTTCTTCCAGGAAGTCTAGTCCCTTCTTGATCATAAATTCCAGTATGAGAAAGAATACAATTATTTTCTAACATCCTATATTTGAATTTATATATCATGCTTCAATAAAACCAACTCACACACTGTATGACATTTACATTACCACAGTAACTTTCTTTTAAATTTTCTTCAAGTACTAGCAATGGAGATGTTGGAAAAATTCATTCAGTACTGCTAATTTACATTCTCTGTCCTTTAAGGACTCAATAATAAACGATTTTTTTTTTTCATTTCAGTAGAGGTGAGGAGCAAGCTTCCTTTTTAGTCTAAGAGGTGGTGAATTAGGATGTGGTGGATTGGACTGAATAAAGAACAGGGTGTAGGAAAAGGTCGTGGACTAGGCACAGTGGCTCATACCTGTAATCCCAGCACCTGGGGAGGCTGAGGTGGGTGGATCGCTCGAGCCCAGGAGTTGGAGACCAGCCTGGACGACAGAGATGAAACCCTGTCTCTACTTAAAATACAAAAATTAGCTGGGAGTGGTGACCTGCTCCTACAGTCCCAGCTAGTCAGGAGGCTGAAGTGGGAGGATGGCTTGAACCCAGACGGTTAAGGCTGCAGTGAGCCAAAATTGTGCCACTGCATTCCAGGCTGGGTAAAAAAGCGAGACTCTGCCTCAAAAAAAAGTGTACATTGTGTGTCCCACTCCTTAGTTATGCTAAGCTAGGCTGCAGATGACTAGAGTGTGTGATACAGTTACTGAGTGGCTTGAAATCCATTTTAAACTTGGCGATGTAAAAACTAACTTCTTTCCACTCATTTTCAGGGTAAATGACGGAATAAGGAAATAGCGCCTTTAAATACTTAGGGACATGTATAAGAGAAAGGAAGGGAAAGTAAAGGGGTCTAACATTTACTGGGCACCTTCTATGTTCCGGGATCGTGACAGATTCTTTGCATATCTCATGTGATTTAATTCTTACAATGACCTTAGGAAGCAGGTATTATTCCCATTTTACAGACAAAGAAACTGAGTCTTGAGAGCCCACATAACGTGTCTAACACTACACAGCTGACAGGCAGTGGAACTTGGTTCCCAATCCTAATCTGCTTGATTCCAAGTGCCATGATCTACATAGACACTGGGCTTCTAAACAACTCTGCCCGACTGCAATGAAAAAAGACTAGCTATGAATAAAGGGTGACAAGCTAGAGCCACATACCTTTTGTGTTTCATCCTTCTTCTCCTGCTTGAGGATGTCAGTTAAGTTGATGAGCTTTTCCATCGCCTCGACTTGCCTATTCAGGTGCTTCAGATACATCCCACATGCACGACAATAGGACTCCAAGAGCAGGCCGAACCTCTGGCTAACTGTTTTATTGTGCATCTCAGATCTAAAAGAATCGTGTAACGTTAAAAAATATATATATATAGTCTTAAATGAGTATACAAATAATCTTTGCTGAAAAACTTATCATTTTCGAAATCCAATAAATGTTACAATCATACTAATAATAAAATGATTCAAAATTTGTAATTTAGAAGCAAAACCATCATGAGTTTCAGGTAGTTCCTGAATATGTGATTTAATAAACATCTAGTTTTTAGGTTTATTTCAACAACTTTGTATTGACTAATCTCAGTATAAGATATAAAAACATGGAAAAAGGAAATTGGGCACAAAAATAATCAAATTAAGAGGGAAGGGGCAAAGCGCTCAGTGGATGCTATTTGACTTTTCTGACAGACATGTCTACACTTCTTGTTTTCAACTTAACTTCTGGGTTCCATTTAAAAATTTTAACATTTAAATTATCATATGAGATATAAACGTGTTTCTAAATTTATGAAAAATTATATGGTTTAAGACCTGTAACTTTTCACTACCAGATATATCACATTCTACATTTTTAATTCTTAATTAGCTTGTTTTTTGGTAAGAACCATGGGAGTTTGACATTATTGTTCTGAATTTCAAGGTAAAAATTTTTTTTCTTTTTTTTTTGCGATATTTTAATCCACACACACAGTGTAACCTCTGGCAATATTCATCTGGACCTAGGAAATTTTACTTAAAACAAAAATCTTTAAAAATATTTCAGCTCTCATTCATGATTAAGATTTAGTTTTGAATTTATTACTTTTTAAATTTTAAAGAGCAAAAGTTGAAGCGAAGCTCATACTGGTACAAAGTATTTCTGGTGTGGAAAACTCTTCCCGTCAAACAAAAACAAAAACACATTAATAAACCTATTAAGAAAGCAAGTAGTATGTACCTTAAGAACTTAATGGGGAAATAATCAGACTTACTTTAAATGCCAAAAGAAAAAGTGCCCAATCCTTTGATTAGTCAATGCTTTCTTCAGTAAAAATCTCACAAGCAAGTTATCCAAATATTGTTCATATTTTAGGACCTAGGTGATTCAAAAGACAAAAAAACCAATCAGGGTCAGTTTCTGCATGGCTGATCTAAAGAAAATTTTTCAGAAAGAAAGTGGATATTCCTGGCAATAACTTTTTTTTTTAAAGAATAAAACTAGTTAGTGCAGTAGGGCTTTTGGAAGTTGCATGGATCTGGAATAAATTATTTTAGTTAAACATTATTTACTATTTTACATTATTTTACCTGTACTAGCTGAATTAAATACTGAGAAAGTTTGTCATCTGTTAAATATTTTTCCAAGCACCGAACAGCAAAACCTCGAACCATAGGATCTGGGTAATTACAGTCCAGAAGTTCCATAGCCTGTTCAGGTTTGATTGGAGGCCAGTCTTTTACCAAGCAGTACATCTGTGTATGAGAAAGACAATAAATCAGAGTAAAGAGGCAAAGATAGTTATGAATGAGCTGCCTAAAACACTGGCTTAACTTCTGATTTTAAAATTAGTTTAGATAAATAACCTCCTTAGAGTATGCAGTTCTAATTAGTTTTACCTGTGGAAACAATGTTAAGGGTATTTTTTCTACACTACATTATTATTATTAGTCTATTTCATTTGTTTATGCAGACTTTCTGAGAAAACAATTTAAGTGACATACTGATTTTGTACAACCCATTATCTAGTTATCTCAAACATTTATTTACCTGGGCTACTTCATCTCTAGAATTCCATTTAACAGACAGAAGCAATTTGGGTAGAATTTCAGGGATAGTTACACAATAGTGTCTGTGTGGGAGAAACAAAACAAAATAAACATTCTTGCATGCTACTCAAAAGGTTTATAGGTCTAACTACTCAATATGCAATTTTTAAGAAGTTCCAAACTTTTTACCATTACTATCCTTTTTAAAATTCAAAAGGCATCAGTGTTTAACACTAAAGTTGGAAATATATTTACATATATACTTAGGCAGTTATAATGGCAAAGAACACAAAAGGAAAAAAATGATTATAATTACTTAAATTTAGTTAACAGTTAACAAAAATTATATGTTGTACCATTCTTCATATAGCTCATGCTTTTCACCTACTTATGCAACATGAACGCATCACAGAGTCACCACTTTTACTGTAGTTGAAGGACAAAACTTAGGTCTTAATGTACTTTCTGCAGAAATGTACCACAACTGCTTTAGTTAAATATACCAGTATCACCAGTAGCAGGATAATTTCTTCATAAATGAAAATAAGGCATTATACTATTACTTTGAAGTAACATAAGAAAAAAAAATGAAAAGGAACTCCTACAAATTATAATACCTAGACCAATTAAATCACATCTAAATTGATCTAAAACTACTTGGGTATTTTAAATAATCCTAAAGAAAGTCATATCAGGAATGCAGAGTAAGAAAAAGCATTTCATGTGCCAACTACCAATGTAGCATGATTTTCTACAAATATCAATTTACAGCCATTGTTTTTTAAAAGGCAATGTTTGTAATTTTAAAATAATATAAATTCTGGTTTATTTACTCTAATAGGTATGGTAAAAATGTAGCTCAGTTCTTTTCTCTGCAATAAAGAAACAGAGAATCCCCATTTTAGCACTTACCGGTGGCTCCATAGAAAATCTTTCTCCTGCTCAGTGATTTCAGAGAGAGGATCTCGTGTACAAATTGCTCTGAGCTGTTCTTTGTCATTTTCCCTTAATTCATTGTCTCTAGCTAGCCTGTTACTCTGTAAAATAAAATAATATCTCATATAGTTTTCTTTGTCATATTTTTCCCCTCTGGATTCATGAGTAATTTACAAAAAAAGGAAATAAATTTTCAATAAACTTTACATTGCTAATTAACTGTTATAAAATAATTTATTCTCATTGTAAGACTTTATTTTCAGAGACAGGAAAGAATCGATTTAAGATAGAATATTTGTGGAGCAAATCCAGTAATTTATTTGGTTAATATTACACCAATCACAGAATAGTAACTGCTGAAGTTAGCCAGCAACAAGGCCAGATTAGAATACTAGAGGATGGTAGTGAACATACATTTTTCTCTTCCTCCTGATGAGGATCTTGTTAACTTAACTGTGAATGTTTCTGATATAAGAGAGTAAAAAACACTAAAATAAAACGTAAACTATTTCATGTTCTTTGCCTGAACATATCCTTATGATCACTGCAAGACTTTCAAATTTAAAAAGTAAAAATCAGTAAGGAGAAAAGAATGAAGAAACATCCCCATTAAAACACTGTATCCTGAATATTAGAAAACTAAAACTAATATTTTAAAAATAATTCCAAGCAATGTATATTCTCTTCAAATATAGATATATTAACTGTGTACTGAATAATGAGTACATATTGATGTATTATGTGAAATAAATATAACTCCCTTAAAATGGGTTACATATATTTCTAATGGCTAAAAATGAAAGCAGCCATCCATGCCACTTGGTTTGTATGTTTACATGCTGTCAATTTATTCAACAGCATGTAGAAATATCTCTGGCACATATCTGTTCAACAAATATTTATTAAGTATGTACCTTGTTTTGTTCTTGCTGTTGGGATTACAAAATAGTAAAAGATCCTACACTAACAGAACTTCTGTCATAGTGGGAAGTCAAATAAACAAGAAAAATATTGGAAAATTGATATTATGTACTCTGGATGATGTAACAGAGAATGACTGAGAACATAGTACTTGTGATTCAAGTAACATGAAAAAACCATCCACACTAAAATGAGGAAAGACTATTGCTGATGAAGAAAACACTGCAAGCCTTCCTTCCCCCCACCCCGCCCCAAAGAATTACTTTGCTATGAAAGAAGAAAGCCAGTGAGCCTGATGGGCAATAGGTAAGAGAAAGAAGAAATGCAAGCTGAATTCAGACCATGTAAAACTTGCAGGCCAGGGTATAAAGTTGGGATTTTATTTTTATTGAAAGCTATTTAAAGAATAAATACCATGACTTGATTTGTATTTCATAAAGAATATTATGGCTGCAGGAGGCAGACCAGTTAGGAGGTTATTGCAATGGTCCAGGAAAGAGATAATACATACTCAATCCTCAATTTATCAGGAAAAGAAGTCACTACTGTTTATTTATTTCTATTTGTTTACATTTTAAATGAAAAATAATTACAGAAGAATAAAGTGATGGGGAAAACAATTTTATTAATCATTTTAATAAGAATTTAAATATTATAAAACCAAATTTTTATCCACATTTTCCTGGTTTTGAAGATAAATATATCATTGTCAAACTAGAAACTACACTGTCAAAATGTAATACTTTTAAAAACTCTGACAGCTCATAAATGTTGAAGAAGCCATCTTTTTTCCTCTATAACTGCAAAACATTTCTTTTATAGCTGTAAATACCAACTGGAATAATCAACTCAAAGAGTTATTTTATTTCTACATATTTTTTTCCTTATAGTCACATCTGTATACACAGCTACCTTCAGCATTTGTCCATTTAAAAAGTGTATCAAGTAAATTTTTAAAGTAGATTTACAAGTTCAAGGAAATAAAAAAAAGAAAATTTTGATGCATATCATAAAAGATGAAAAAAATATTGTAAAACGAGGTTGTTCAGGTTCTTTTCACAAAATATTGTGTGATGACGCTATTCTGGTGGAATGCCTAAATGCATGTGAATACAAATTTCCTTTTTGTCTTGTCGTTAGAAATAGATTCTTTACTCATCATTATCTTGAGTTTGAGAAGACTTAAGATAACCTAGAGACAGCGTAGGAATTGTCACCTGACATTTCATCAACTCCAGCACGATTAGAGTTTGGAGTAGTGGTTCTCAACCAGGGTGACTTTGCCCCCTTGCCCTCCCAGGAACCTTTGCTAATGTCTGCAGACGTTTTTGATGGCCTCACTCAGGACGGCTCCAGTGGCCTGCAGTAGGGTAGAGGTCAGGGATGCTAAACGCCCTGGATTAAACATCCAGGATGGCTCCCACAACAAAGAATTATTTGGTCCAAAACGTCAGCAGTGCTGAGGCTGGGAAACTCTGCTCTAGACTGCTACTGTCTATCTCTTTGCCTTCATATTACGATTTATCTAATGGCTTGTGAAATATCTTCCTCTGTCAGTTTTCATCTGTCATCATTCTGGGTGAAAAGTGAAAAATTCTGAATTCTCAAGTGTCCAAGGAAAGCCTGAAAAAACAACAACGAAAGAAACACAAAATTACAAAGACAGTGTTTGCAGACGTCTACACTTCTGGAAAGACAATGCGAGTCACTGAGCAACGCAGTAAGAAAACTGGGGACGGTGTGATGGTGATGATTTACTTCAGTATTTTATTACCCTTCTAGGCTCTTCCATCCTTCTTTTAGATTTTCACATTCTTTTATTCTTTTTTAGCATAGTTGGAAATAATGAATATGGATGAAATAATTTCTAGGATGATGAAATAGTAAAATATTTAAGATACAGGAAAACGAAGATCCTGTATCGTATCTTAGATTCACAGAAGTTTCCGATAGATACAAACTGTAACTGAAAAAGAGAAGTTTTATCCCACTATAAAGTAAGCAAATTTCCTTTTCCTTTGAAATAAAAGTGTTTTAAAGAAAGAATACAATCATCAAATATCAGTCCTTACAAAGAGAACTGCTCAAAAAAGAAACTTGTATCTTTTAAATTATATATGCAAAAAAGGTAATTGGGTTTACAAAAAATGGTGGTAAATGCCTTACTGAGAATGCAGCTATAAATCAATAAACTTCCTTAAATGCAGTATACCAGGCTGCCTCTTGGCTCAAAAGTCATTGGCTGGATTACCTGTAGCCAACAAGGCCAAAGAAAATGTAATATATTTGGAAACTGGGGTAAAGAAACACCAATGAACACAGACATCTAGTGCTGGCATTGACACCTTTGCGCTTGAGAAATCAGGGAGAGTTAATGGTTCTTAAAACTAGTTATATTGAGGTTCCAAAGCTATGGCCAAGATTAGACAACTAGATCAATATTTAAATTCCATCGTATACACACCCCTTCCTGGGGAACCTGGGCTAACACGGCGAAGACCTGTTGTTTCCTGTGCTTCCAAGCTCAACTAACAATATACTTAGGCAGATGTACCCTGTGCTGTGCTTTGCTTGATCACACTTCATACTGCATTTCTAACAAATGGAAGGTTTGTGGTGGCACCCCTAGTAAAGCAGCACTTTTCCAAATGCATGGGCTCATTTTTTGTCTCTGTGTCACATTTTGGTAATTCTTACAATATTTCAAACTTTTCATCATTATTAAACATTATGTGATCTGTGATCAAAGATCAGTGATCTCTGATGTTACTTTGATACATCTAGGGGCACCATGAGCCAATGAAGATGGTGAACTCATTTGATAAATGTTGTTAGTTCTGACTTCTCCACCATCCACCTTTGCTCATTTTCCTCCCTCCCTTCAGGACTCCCTATTCCCTGAGACACAATTATAGTGAAATTAGGCTAATTAATAACTCTACAATGGCCACTAAGTGTTCAAGTGAAAGGAAGAATATCTTCTCTCTTGCTTCAAATAAAAAACTAGGAATGACTAAGTGCAGTGAGAAGGGCATGTCAAAAGCCATATAGGCCAAAGGCTAGGCCTCTGGTGCCAAATAGCCAAGTTGTGAATGGAAAGGAAAAGTTCTGGAAGAAAATTGAAAAACAGCCTAATTTCTGAAATGAAGAAAGTCTTAGTGGTCTAGATAGAAGATCAAACAAGCCACAACTTTTCCTTAAGTCAAAGTCGAATCCAGAGCAAGGCCATTACTCTTTAAATCCTATGAACACTGAGAGAGATGAAGAAGCTTCAAAAGAAAAGCTTTTTTTTTTTTTGAAAAACGGCACAAAACAAGGATGCCCTCTTTCACCACTCCTATTCAACATAGCAATGGAAGTTCTGGCCAGGGTAATCAGGCAAGAGAAAGAAATAAAGGGCATTCAATTAGGAAGAGGAGGTCAAATTGCAGATGACATGACTGTATATTTAGGAGACCCCATCATCTCAGCCCAAATCTCCTTAAGCTGATAAGCAACTTCAGCAAAGTCTCAGGATACAAAATCAATGTGCAAAAATCACAAGCATTCCTGTACACCAATAATAGCCAAATCTCGAGTGAACTCACATTCACAATTGCTACAAAGAGAATAAAATACCTAGGAATACACAACTAACAAAGGATGTAAAGGACCTCTTCAAGGAGAACTACAAACCACTGTTCAAGGAAATAAGAGAGGATGCAAACAGATGGAAAAACATTCCATGCTCATGGTTAGGAAGAATCAATATCATGAAAATGGCCATAATGCTCAAAGTAATTTCTAAATTCAATGTTATCCCCATCAAGCTAACACTGACTTTCTTCACAAAATTAGAAAAAACTACTTTACATTTCATATGGAACCAAAAAAGAGACCGCATAGCCAAGACAACTCTAAGCAAAAAGAACAAAGCTGGAGGCATCATGCTACCTGACTTCAAACTATACTACAAGGCTACAGTAATCAAAACAGCATGGTATCAGTACCAAAACAGAGATATAGACCAATGGAACAGAACAGAGGCCTTAGAAGTAACACCACACATCTACAACCATCTGATGTTCAACAATCCTGGCAAAAGCAAGCAATGGGGAAACGATTCCCTGTTTAATAAATGGTGTTGGGAAAACTGGCTAGCCATATGCAGAAAACTGAAACTGGACCCCTTCCTTACACCTTCTACAAAAATTAACTCGAGATGAATTAAAGACTTAAATATAAGACTTAAAATCACAAAATACCTAGAAGAAAACCTAGGCAATACCATTTAAGACATAGGCATGGACAGAGATTTCATGACTAAAACACCAAAAGCAATGTAACAAAAGCCAAAATAGACAAATAGGATCTAATTAAACTAACGAGCTTCTGCACAGCAAAAGAAACTATCATCAGAGTTTGAGTCTAGCACAGATTGGTTTAAGAGGTGTAAAAAAGAAGCTGTGAAGCAACAAGTGCTGATGCAGAAGCTGCTGCAAGCTATCCAGAAGATGTAGCCAAGATGACGATGAAGGTGGTACATGAAGCAACAGATTCTCAGTGTAAATAAAGCAGTCTTATGATGGGAGAAGACACCATCTAGGACCTTCACAGCTAGAGAAGGGGAGTTAATGCCTGGCATCAAAGCTGCAGGCTGACTCTCTTGTTCGGGGATAATGCAGCTGGTAACTGTAATGACTGCAAATTTGAAAGAAGGGTAAAATGCTATCAAATAGCATCACGCGCTGCAGAGAAATCATTCATGAAAGGAAGTGTCAATCAATGTGGCAAACTTCACTGTTGTTTTATTTTAAAAAATTGCTGTAGCCACTCTAACCTTCAGCAACCACCAGCTTGATGAGTCAGCAGCCATCAACGCTGAGGAAAGACCCTCCACCAGCAAAAATATTACAACTTGCTGAAGGCTTGGATGATCATTAGCACTCTTAGCAATATTTTTAAAGTATATACATTGTTGTGTTAGACATAAGGCTATCAAACACTTTACAAATGACGGTATGATGTGAACGCAACTATTATATGCACTGGGAAACCAAAACATTTGTGACTCTTGATTGTGATTTTTACTTTAGTACAGTGGTCTAGAATCAAACTCACAATACCTCAGACATCTGGCTGTACTTGAGTTTCAACTTCAACGTTACTATCTCAGAGAGGTCTTTCCAGAACCCAATATACATGTATTTACTTTTCCACACAAATCCTCAGTTAGTTATTCTTAGATCACTATTGTTTTGTCCTTCCTGGCACTTAACATGATTTATACAGCTGACCCTTGGACAATACTGGGGACGGGGCATTGGTCTCCTGTACAACTGAAAATCCATGTATACATTTTGACTCCCCAAAAACTTAACTACAAATGCCTACTGTTGACTGGAAGTCTTAACAGAAATATAAACAGGTAATTAACACTTACTTTGTATATGTACTATACACTGTATTCTTAAAATAGAGTAAGAAAGAGAAAAGAACATATTAAGAAAATCATAAGGAAGAGAAAATTCATTTATAGTACTGTACTCATACGGGACATTTATGTTGTCTTTTGACCAAGCATGATGGCTCACACCTGTAATCCTAGTACTTTGGGAGGCTGGGGAGGGAAGATGACTTGAGCTCAGGAGTTCGAGACCAGTCCAGGCAACATAGTGAGACCCCATCTCTTATAAAAAAAAAAAAAAAAAAGCAACCAAGTTTATGTTTATCTGTTTACAGGATGAACTGTCTGCCTGAAATAAGGGAAACTGCAGCTGCAGACCTCAATATATGGTGCGCATCAAGCAATTCAACTTTTTCTTGTGACGTCATGACTTCTCTGCTTCTTGAGAGCACCTCCAGCATCACTAGAGGCACTCCGTCCAGGCCTCACAGTGTTATTTAGGGTTTACGGTATTGCAATAAACATGATGAAAAATATGCAAGAACTGTGAGAGATCACCTTTTACTGCAATATACAATTTACTGAAGTGATGAAGTGCTCACGTAGAGATGATTAGCACTACACAGCGTTTTTTTATTGTTGTTGTTTTGTTTTTGAGACAGTCTTGCTCTGTCGACCAGGCTGGAGTACAATGGCGTGATCTCGACTCACTGCAACCTCTGCCTCCTGGGTTCAAGCAATTCTCCTGCCTTAGCCTCCCAAGTAGCTGGGACTACGGGTGCATGCCGCCACGCCCGGCTAATTTTTGTATTTTTAGTAGAGACAGAGTTTCACTATGTTAGCCAGGCTGGTCTCAAACTCCTGACTTCACGTGATCCAGCTGCCTCGGCCTCCCAAAGTGCTGGGATTACAGGTGTGAGATACCACACCCAGCCTATATAGCATTTTAAGTGGATATCTGCAATATTCTAGCTTACCACAACAGCAACAGGAGGTGGTTATGAAATTATTACAGTAGTATAGTATGTACTATAGTTAATTTTATGCAGATATAATTTAATACTGCATCTTTATGTTTGTATTTCTCTTGACTATGACTGGTGGCATGTATGGTCTGTGTTTGTGTGTGTATGTTTTGATAAATTTTAACTTTTTATAATAGATTTGTGTATATTTTATGGTTGTAAATGATAAAATAGACTTGTATCTACATATATTTTATGGATTAGTGACATAGCTAACTTTGATTTTTTTGATACTTCTAGGTTATGCTGTTTGTCTCTGAGTTTTTTCAAACTGTCACAAATCTCCAAAAAAATTTCCAACATATTTATTGAAAAAAATCCACATATAAGTAGACCCGTGTAGTTCAGACCCATGTTGTTCAAGGGTCAGCTGTAATCTTGAACTTCTGCTTTTATCTGCTTAATGTTCACTTTCACCAGTAGAGTGCATACTCAATGAAGGCTGTTTAGTTCATGATTTTATCACCTAGTGCCTTTCCCAGTGCTTTACACATAGTCCGCATTCAATAAACATTTGTTAAATGAATGAAGGCAGGCCAGAGCTTTAAGCAGAGCTGTAGTAAAAATATCAGCATAGAGAGAACTTAATTCTATTGCAATGCTGGTCCTACAGCTCACCGTATCTATGCCAGTAAAATACATGGACCCTTTTCCATACAGGAAGTATGCACCTAAACCCACAGATCATGACTAATACTAGTAAACGCAGTGATTCGCCTTACCAGTCCAGCGTGGGAATAGCTAAACCCTGCTTCCCGGGACACAGACCAGTTGGCATGCTCTTCGATCACTGACATGTCGGGAAACTTTACCACACTGCTGAACCAGTCAAACTCCAACTCTAAGCATGGAGTTTCCTAAGAGATGGAAGAAAAGCTATTACATATACACAGGAGACAGGGCTTGACTGCCACAAAAATTGTCTAATTTATGACAATAAAAACCTTACTTTATTTGGATTTGATCCAGTAACACCAATAGGGTTCAGCAAATCTTCTAATCCATGAGGTACTGGCCAAAGATTCAAAGCCATTTTTCCAGACACTAGAGTGTCTGTGTAATCAAACAAGTTTATATTTCCCCATGCCAATGGACAGTGTTCCTTAAAAAGCAAAAGAAAAATATCCACTAGTCTAAATTATGAAACACATTTAAAAACACTTTTCTTCCCCAGAAAGGAAAATCCAACAATCATCACTATAAAATAGGAATATACCGAAAAAAAAAAATCCATTGATTTTTCAAAGTTTAAGCCTGTTCTTTCCTTTTTCCCATTTGAAATTACATGTATTTTCTTTAATTACAAATAGAAAACATGAACCAAAGCAAGCATGACAGATATTTGTATGCAATCCCAGTTATATAGTCACTTTGCATTTTGAAAAGCGGTATCAATATGAACTCAAAACATTCATCATAAATAAATTCCTGAAGCTCTCCCAAGTTATTTTTCTATGATGCATTTATTAAAAATTTAAAAATAGGTTTTATTAATATTTTCTTAAATATAAAATAATATTCATTTGTGAAAAACTCAATCAGCGGTATAAGCAGGAGTTTTTAAAGGTAAATGTAACTGTTCCTTCGAAACACTTTACCTCTTTAGCACCCTTTCGGCCTTTAACAGAACAAATGGAAAGGCAAAGTCGAGCAGCACGAGGCAGGTCAGGAATGTATATATCATAATTCAGCCATTCACTCCACCTATGTAAGATTTTAAAGAAAAATAATAATCACAAAAGTCTTCATCCAAAGTATATAAATGACTCCGACAAATCACCAAGAAAAAGATAAACCAAATGAAAAACAGGCAAGAGACTGACTCAAATAGGCATTTTATAAGATCATATTCAAATAGTTAATAAACATGAAAAGAGAGTCAGTCATACAGAAAATGCAAATTAAAGTCTCGTGGAGATATCACTACATATAAGAATGGCTAACACTATAAAGACTGATGATGCCAAGGGGTGGTAAGCTTACGCAGTAATAGGAATCTCATACACTAAGACTATGGGGGTATAAGTTGCTACAACTAATTTGGAAAGCATAATCTACTAAAAGTGAGCCTATGTATACCCTGTGACCCAGCTCCAATTCTAGGAATAAAACCACAGAAATGTGTGCATTTGTTAAAAACAGAAGACATGGGTACTTACTTTGTGACTAAACTATACAATTATGATTTGTATACTTTTATCATGTGTGGTACATACTTCATGAAAAAAATTTATATATTTATAAATATACATAATATAAACATATTGCAAATAATATATTATATATATTTATATAATTTTGCTCATAAAAAAATAGAAAAGGAAAACTAAACAAGGTAAAATGAGATTTCCTATTATATTTACTTTTATACATAATATAATTTTATCCAAAGGACCCACTAATCTAAATAAATCAGTATGTAAATAAAATGATGGATACATAAAGTATTTGAATTTAAGAATACTTTATAAAAGATAATAAAACTTCACATTCATAAGGGAAGAATAAAACACTGGTACAAAAAGTGAATAAAATAAAAAATTATTCAAATTTTAATGATAAATTTCCTCAATTTACTGGGTGCTACATGTAAAATTATGTCTGTCTTTGGTGAACATATTTGTAAAGAACCACATAAAAGAAACAGTTTTGTATTTAAAAAAAACGTTAAAACAATGGATAAAGAGTATGGGCTCAAAAATCAGACTAGAGTAGAAAAACTGAATTCCTCTTTTTCACTAAGTGTGTGACCCTTGCTTTGTCTTTTACCTCCTGTATGAAATGAGACTAATGATAGTACCTACCCTCACAAGGTTGGTAACCATCTCCTAAGATTAAACAAGATAACACAAGCAAAGGAATTAGAATAGCAATTGGCCCATGATAAAAGCTCATGTGTTAGACAGTAACTTTAAAAACTTTTCAAATGTCTTCTTTATCATTCTCGTCTAATCTTGATTATAATAAATAATTCTTAATCAACAATAAAACAGTATAAAAATTCTATTTTTAATTAGCCAAACTAAGTAATAAACCTCATCAGTAAAACAGGTTTCACTTATTGTAGCATTTTTGCTCAAGTATGGACAAAGATTTTTAAAATATGGTCTATTGATAGAAAGAAGACACATTTAAAATGGGGAAATTTGGCAAGAATTCTGAAGGTAAAAGAAACAACAAATGCTATGATTACGTTAGAGAGAGGGTCTTGCTATGTGCCCAGGCTGAAGTGCAGCGGCCATTCACAGGCATGACCACCGTGCACTACAGCTGTGAACTCCTGAGCTCAAGTCATCCTCTTGCCTCAGCTGTCCTTAGCTTCCTGAGCAGCTGGGACTTCAGGCGCATACTACCATGCCCGGCAATAAATGTAACTGTAGAAATATACAGAGAAAAATGTGGGATTTAGTAAGTCCACAACGATTTAAGAAAAATTAGGCTGGGCACAGTGGCTCACACCTGTAATCCCAGCACTTTGGGAGGCTGAGGCGGGTGGACCACCTGAAGTCAGGAGTTCAAGACCAGCCTGGTCAACATGGTGACACCCCGTCTCTACTAACTAAGAAAATAAAAATTAGCCAGGCATGGTGCTGGGCGCCTGTAATCCCAGCTATTCAGGAGGCTGCAGTGAGCTGAGATCATGCCATCACTCCAGCCTGGGCAACAGAGCAAGACTCCACCTCAAGAACACAGAAAACAAAACAAAAAAACAAAAATTAAAGATACATCTACTTAAATGTACCCAACTTTTTATCACTCCTAAATTTTTAGAGCTGCTCATAAATTAATAAGAAGTCTTCTATATATTTTCTAAGAGAGCTATGTCCTATGAATCTACTTGTTCAGCCCTATGCTAACAAAATAAAGCATGTTTCTCTTTTCTTCTAAAGTCCATCCATCCCAGAACACACACAGACATGCATATACACCACTCATTCGATTAAGTTCTTTATTTCTAGAAAATGGTTGTGTGTGTGTATAGTCCAAATTGATTCCAATTTTGGGAGATACTGGTAACATTTACAAAGAAATCATTAAGCATCTAAGTTATATAGCATAAAGGAGGCACAGATTTGGAACAAATAATCTCAGTAAGAATTAAAAAGATCTACTTTTCTTTTTAATAATTTCATACTCATTTATCTCTGATTTTTTTTTTTGTTTTGGTAAGTACAGAAAAGTTTTAAAAATTTACTTAAATTTTTATACTACTACCATAAATACTTCAGCTTTTAGACTACAGAATGCTTAAAAAAAGATAAATGTAGTCCTTTCTAAGTAGCTATTTTACTACAATTTCAACATTTTAATCATATATTATTAAATGAATTCATCTTTTACTGTTTTTTTTAGTCGGGGTCTCACTCTGCCCCCAGACTGGAGTGCAGTAGCACGATCATGGCTCACTGCAGTCTTGACCTCCCTGGGCTCAGGTGATCCTCCCATCTCACCCTCCTGAGTAGCTGGAACTATAGGTATGTACCACCACACTCGGCTAATTTTTTGTAATTTTGGTAGAGACTGTATTTTGCCATAAAACCCAGGGTGGTCTCGAACTCTCGGGCTCAAATGATCCATCTGCCTCGGCCTCCCAAAGTGTTGGGATTATAGGCGTGAGTCCCACGCCCAGGCTTTTACTTTTATAAAGCTAGTTTAACTTTTGGTACTTGAAACAGCGAGGATAATTCTATCCAGTATTATTTTGGGGTCTTTGCTTGGGGCATGTTGAACTCCTTAGATTGATGAGTTTATAGTTTTTACCAAATTTGGAAAAATTCTGGCCACTATTTCCTCAAATGTTGTTGTTTTTTCCCTTTTACAAGCACCCCACTACAGTGTGAGGCATACAGTATGAATGAGTATAAACTCTTGTTTAGCAAGAATTTTAAAAGATCCTGAAGTTGTTTGTTGTTACAATCTCATTTTTGACCTGAATGATACATTTTCTGACCTACAATGGTTTAGGTAGGCTGAGGACCTTATCCTTCTTCTGCAGGGCCGACAAGGCTATCACCTCTTTGAACTTTACCTAGGCTCTATAAGGGTGACCATCTTTAGCAACAAGACCAGAACTACATCTTGAATCTCCTAGAACTCAGTCTAAATTCATTATGAGATTTACTTCTGAAGGAGTCACTAGTTAGCTCTATTGCTATTTTATTATAAAGTCCAATAACAATTTGAGTTCTCTTGCAACATTACTGCTACTACATTCAGGGGTACTCTTATTCCCAAATGACAGAGAGAAGCAAAGAAATGACAGGATAGTGAGCTATTGGATTATAGCACTTTTTATTTCTTCGTCACATCCAAGCAGTAATAATTTAAAATGTTCCCAATAACTCCCTCTCCCCCTAAGAAATTAATTTGCTCCCAAAGATCCTTTATTTGAATGCCATAAATACCTATTCTTGGGAGTGATTTGAAACTGCCTTACAGTAGTTTGGTTACGGAGTTGTTTGCCATAAATGATGATGTAGATAGGAAGAGAATAAAATGCTAGGTTTTTAATCTAATGTGGGGTATCATTAGCATAAAATTGTAACCATACTTTGTTCTCTCTTTGTGACAATGAAAAGAGACAATCAGAAACTATTCTGATAAAACTTTAGACAGAATCAATAAAATAATCCTGTGACTGATAATCACTTGACAGAAAGTCTTGCTGGTTTATATTTACACTTCTGGTAATTTATTAACATATAGCTTGTATAAAACTAATGATGTAAAATATACTTTTTTTTAAAAAGATCAGGTCTCACTTTGTCACTCTGCAGCCTCGAACTCCCAGGTTCAAGCAATTCTCCCGCCACAGCCTCCCTAATGGCTGGGACTACAGGCACGCACGTGCCACTGTTCCTAGCTAATTTTTAAGAAAAACTTTTCGCAGAGATGGGGTCTTGCATTGTTGCCCAGGCTAGGTCTTAAAAAATATACTATTTTTATTGATCACACTGCTAAACACTAATATAACCTTTGGAAATATAAATCTATATACTTTCTTACCTGGGATTGGAACAAGGTACTCTCTGAGTGTTCACATTGTCACATAAGGGTTCTCCTCCATGGTAGATACCTGTTCGAACATAGATCTAAAAGAAAAAAGTATGTATATACAAATGTATACCCTCATACATGCACATACACACACACTAGATAGCACCAAATATGAAACTGTGGAATTTTTATTCAGATATAGCTTGTTTTCCTTTTCTCCACATATATAATAAGTTAATAGTGATGTAGAGCCTTCGCCAAAATTAGTTGCTGCCTTCATCCACTAATAACAATGGAAACATAAATACAGGCTCACTATCCCTTTAAGGCAGGTATGTAATTCAGAGTTTTTCCATATTTAAGAAAGCTAAATTGGTACACGTACTAAATGTTACTTAAAACCCTTAGCTGGTGAAGCAGTATCTCAAAAAGACATTAATATTTCTGTAATAAGACACATGAATATTTATACTAAGTGGGGTTAATAAAGATTATAAAAAGCCTCACTTAAGGTTGCCTGAGGTCTTTCCGCCAAATGAATTCTGTAAAACTTTTTAAGAGCTAGAATTGTGAATATTAGAATTATTGACGAAGGACTACGAGCCGTGTAATAGCTAAGGAAGATGGAAGCTCAAGTAAAATTCATGATATATTTTTACATTTGGAGATTTGAGTGTTCCCTAACCATCTGAAAACACACTATAGGCCAACAGATTACTGTATAGTTCAAGAAAAATGTTACATAAAATAATTTCTATAAAATAATAAGCATCAGCATTTGACTTTACCTTATCAATGTCTCGAATATTTACATTCACGTAGGTTGCACAAAGAATTTTTATTCTGAGTGCACTATTTATAACCCAAAGGGATTTTGTAGATGTCTCTCCATTCATATATGGTGTAGCTGTGGAAATGCGTCTGGAATAAGATGGCATTGTAAAGCAGTCCATTGGCAGTTGAGAATAAAGGCTTTCTTTAGCCATCAACATCAAATTGGGCATCCTCCCAAGCATTATACAACTTCTTATATACTGTAAGAGATTAAGGGGGGAGAGCCATTTCCTGTAAGATTTTTCATTTTAGAAGTAACATGTAAGAGTATTAGGAGAATTTACATATTAATCTGCAAAGGTGATAAAAAATTAAACATTATGGACCACACTTGTTAGTAGTTGCTACAACATTTAAAATACTAACATTTAGGATTTAGGTTGAAGCACGAGATCAACCAAAAACTTCTGAATATAAACTGCATGAAAGAAAAAATTAAGGTCAACTTTTCACAGTATACTTCTACCCTTAATTGAAGCAACAACAACAGAAAAGGAATTAAAAACAAGGATCACAGGATACTCATGGCAAAAACAGTGCACCTGATAACAGAAAAGCAGCATCACGTGGGACGCCTGTCACTCACTCAAAGTCGCACGGACGTCCCACCCAAAGGCTGCCGCTACTCACTTGCTTTTTTGTCCAACACTTCTTGAGAAACTTTAGTTTTGTTAAAATTAAAACAAAAAACCACAAATAGAGGAGACCGATAACATTATGGATATATATTTACAAAAATATTAAAATACACTGGTCTGAATTTTGAAATAGTAGTTAGGATAGAGTTTTTTTTTTAGATGGAGTCTCGCTCTGTTTCAGGCTGGAGTGCAGTAGTGTGATCTCAGCTCACTGTAACCTCTACCTCCCTGGTTCAAATGATTCTCCTGCCTCAGTCTCCCGGGTAGCTGGGACTACAGCATGTGCCATCATGCCCGGCTAATTTTTGTATTTTTAGAAGAGAAAGGGTTTCACCATATTGGCCAGGCTGGTTTTGAACTCCTGATTTCGTGATCCACTGGCCTCGGCACCCCAAAGTGCTGGGATTACAGGCCTGAGCCACTATGCCTGGCCGAGATTTTTAATATAAATGTTACTATATACATATTATTTTACCCATAAGCCCCACTAGACAATAAGCAACCTGAAGGCCAGGACAAGGTTTTATTTGGTATTGTAAATTCGTACTTGACATCTGCTTGGCATAAACCTAGTTGCTTCTTATAGGTATTTATTCAATAAATAGAAAAAGAGAGCAGGAAAAGTACCAATAGTATTATCTTAACAGTAGGTCACGGATTTTTTGAAATATCTATTTTGATTCCATTCCAGAGTCATTGGTTGGAGGGGATAAAAGTCATGAAATAGGCTGGGCACAACGGCTCATGCCTGTAATCCCAGCACTGTGGGAGGTTGAGGTGGGAGGATCATTGAGTCTAGAATTTGAGACCAGCCTGGGCAATATAGTGAGACTTTCTCTCAAAAAAAAAAAAAAAAAAATTAGCTGGGCATAGTGGAACATGCACGTGGTCCCAGCCACGTGGGAGGCTGAGATGGAATGACGGCTTGAGCCTAGGAGGTTGATGCCCCAGTGAGCCATGATCACGCCGCTGCATTCCAGCCTGAGAGACACAGCAAGACCCCGTCTCAAGAGACAAACACCACCACCACCAAGAAACCCCATGAAATACCTGTATTTGGGAGCTAGAGTATCTGCCAACATTTTCAGCCTCTCAATGAATTAATCACAGAATTAAAAGAATAAGCTTACAAATGCTATTTACTAATATTACTTATCAAAAAGCATATCCTAAAAATACAGTACTCATCCTCAATGTGATTACTTTTTAAATTAAAAATTAGTATTCTGAAACTTGTTACTCACCTTATACTGACTCAGAGGATATTTTTCTAGGAAGTATTCATCACATCCACACACTTTTAAAATATACTTGCCCTGATATTCTAAAACACAGAGTTTTAGTTGTTCAGAGGATAGCAACATACTTCGAGTTTTTTTCCTGATTGCCTCAGCAATTACTTGTTCTGGCACACAGTCATGGTTGATTTTCAGAGTATACTTCTGCTTGTCATTATTTGGAGAAACTATTACCCAAATCACCACTATTATTTGCCCTGTAACAGGAAAACATTATTAGATGCAATCACCATATCTACTTCATTTTTCAAAGAGAGAAATTTCAACATGTGCATTATCATTACTCTACCCAGATCAGAAATGCTTTTTAATCAGCCTAATTAAATCTAGGTAAATATCAGGTAGAAACAGAAAATGTTTATATCTGAGCGGGCTGCCAGACCATTCCCAAATCTCATGTTTTATGACAAGTACAAAAAACTGTGGTAAGTGGGTCACAAGTACCTGAGACCCAGCTAAGTTCCATTCTAAACTGCATGACATACTTCACAGGCACCAGCCCTATGAATAGTGATTCATGACAGTATCAAAGGTTCGACAGTGCCTAGGGTGAAAGTTATTGTAACTATGGGAGGTAAAGAAAGAACCAATGGAGGCCTAAAGATGCTGAATTCGAATGACAGAAAATGTGAGGGAGGAAAGGTAGGAAAATTAAGAAGGGAGAGGAAATGGATTACCTAATTTTCTCCTTTTAAGATTAATTAAGCCAGAAGGTAAAAAAAAAAAAAAAAAAAGGAAAGAGAAAGATGGAGAAAACAGGAAGACTGAACCTATTTAGAGAGGCTTGGGTGTTCATAGTACATATCATTCAGCTTATCTATATGTTGAACATTTCTCACAAAAAATGTTGGGGAAAATGAAAAGAGCATTTCACTTAGAAAAGTATGCTAGAATAGCAAAGAATTTTGAAAGATCTTATGTTGCCTTAAACTACTTTGAAAAATATGGATAAAATAGTAATAAGATATCTTAACTTATTCTTCTAACAGAATTTTATATTTAACAGTGTGTGAGAGTTAACTCAAATTGATACTTTCACTTTGTTATCTTGAAAATATATTTATCTGATACAATGACATGTATTTCAAATATAGTATCATTTATATAGTTTCTTGTTCACTTAATTCTAGAAAATGATATATTAAATGTCAAAAATCTACCTACATATTATCACTCATGATCAGAATTAATTACTGCATTTAATATTTAAGAAAATTATTTACTTTTTCTGGTGTATTTATGATATATAAGAATGTATAAAGTTTTTCCAAAGTTTCATAAAATGTTTCTATTTATACTTGTTTTATTTATGAAAAGATAATCAGCTCTAATTCTAATCCTAAAAAATAGTAAATTTCACTCATAGTTCTTCTGTTTTATAGACAATTTACCAAGAAATCAGTACCATATTCATACAAAAATTCAATAAATAAATATTGATGGTACACAATTTGTATTTAGCATTCAACTATATCTTGTCAGTATAAGCAGTCCCTGTCTTCAAGAAGCTTACTATCTAGCTGGAAAAAAAAAAAGACCATCCAAAGATAGAGGCACAGGGAGAAGACTGCAGGATAGTGATGGTTAGAGTAGACTGGTCATTTTCTTACCTTTATCTAATTTATTATATATGTGCTTTGGCAATTCTGGTGAAGATTCTACATTTGGTGGATAGACATACATTGCTCTACTATGAGGTGAATTGAGATCCCTAAGATCCACAGCTTCTTTACAAACATTCAGAATATTTCTTCGGAAGTCCTGTACTTCTGGATCTTTAACCATATCAAATTCACATACTGGCATGCCGATAGCAAAACCTTTAATAAAATTACATAAAGAATATAACATTCTATTACAAACACCATATGAACACGTTTCTCACAAACAGGGAACTCTGTAGATTTGGAAGATCACAATAGAGTAAAAAAAGTTCCTCTAGGTTAAAAAATTTTTTGATGAATGCATATATATTAAGAGTTGACAAAGTACCAAATATTTTTAATATACAAAAGATAATATATTCATCAATTTAGAGCAAAGGCAGCAAACATTATTCCCATCATTTAAAAAATAAAATTGAGATATAACCAATCTAAGTCATTCCACAAAAGACCTTTCTTAAATAAAACCTTACGGAATAATATCAAGGTGTTAAAAGTAGTTCCACAGTTCGACAGTAAAACATACCTTAGATTTAGAATGATTTTTATTTAGAAAGCTATTTAAGATTACAAAAGTATTGGTTTAGACAGAAATAGTTTAGTAAGAGACAACAGTTAAGCATCATAGTTATTTGCATTTTAGAATAGGATATTGTATCATACCAATTTCTCGATTGAGGATCTTTTCTTCACGGTTGCCTACTGGTTCAATTACTTTTAAAAAGGGTTGAAAAAGCCGAAGATCACAAAGTCGTCTTGTTTCATCAAAAAATTCTTCCCTTTCTGCTTCTTGGGTAACACTTACGAAAATGTAAGAAGATTCATCTTGAAGAAGTTGATGGAGGGGATATTTTCTTGCTTCTTTAAAGAGTTCATGCTTTATAGTTACTAACGTAGCCTCACGGAGGCATTCTAAAGTCACTATCATTCCATTTGGTAGTAAACATTCTACGAGGATTCTTGGGGGCATCAAGTGGATACCCCACAGTTCACCTGATGATGGTCGTGGAGGCATTGTTCTGATTCTTTCCAAGTTTTACATATAAAACTACTTTAAGGAATTAGATGGATGGTTGTCCCAAAGCAGAAACCTAAACCAAAGAAGGAAAACGTATGTTAAAGGAGACACAACTACAGAAGAATACATTTCTAACATTGCTAAAACGTAAAAAGTCATTTTCTATAGCGTGACTTGATTAAGCTAAGTAGTAATAATTCAGCTTAAGTATTTTAATAGAGACTGGTTGTTCTAAATTAGGCTATAAAGAATTTATTTCAGCAGAGAGTAGAAAACCCACTTTAATTTAATTAAAGTCATTTAAGAAAACACTATATTTGAATGGATTTCCTACATCAGGTTTCATCAAGACAGAGATGAGGCTATGGAAAAAATGAAAAGCAAGCTGCAATTCAACCTGAAATTCCCGTTGCATGTCACCTTTATCATTCTCTTCTATCTTAAGGAACAAAAGAACTTAGGTTAGAAACAATCTTTTAGACATGGGTCCACTGCTCCTATGTTAAGATAAGTAAACCCATGTCTACAGAAGTCAAATCCTGGGATTATGGCCGTGTAGCAGCAGCTCAGGATTGTCGCTCCCAGTGAAAGCGCAGAGAGCGAGTGGATGCCGCACTTTCAGACGAATTTTTGTTGCCCACAGACTGGGAGATTCCCGGCAAAGGAGCCACATGGGTCACCAGCGTGACTCTTTTGGCCGGCGCCCCGGCGCAGCGCTTCTCGGTGTGGAGTATACGGGACTGGGTGCCCTTTTAGTCGGGCTCCGCGGGTCTCATCCCCACAAGGAGAACAGCAATTGGAAGCGCCGAGGACTGAGAGTTTCACAGCAAGCACAGCCGAACCCGGGAAGGCCCAGCTCTGTGGGGAAGGGGCGTCTGCCGAAGGAAAACGAAGAAACAGAAAAAACTTCATCACCAACAAGCCGGACATCCACTCAGAGACCCAATCTGAAAGTTGGCAATTACAAAGACGACAGGTGGATAAATCCACAAAAGTGGGAACAAACCAGTGCAAAAAGGCTGAGAACACCTGAAATCAGAATGCCTCTCCTCCTACAGGGGATCGCAGCTCCTCATCAGCAAGGGAACAAGGCCTGACGAGGATGAGTGTGATGAACTCACTGGAATCAGGCTTCAGAAGGTGGATAATAAGAAACTTCTGTGAGCTAAAAGAACATGTTCTAA
>PVKP010011013.1:0-62852 GCA_004027715.1 Plecturocebus donacophilus
ATTGGAAGTAAATCACTCCCCAGCAATTGCATAGCATTTCACAGGTTTAAATAAAATATTGGTTGTCTGCTTATTTGTTATTTTCATCCCCTATTCCTTCCTGTCTCCATTGTTAAGCACAATTATTGGCATAAAAGAGGTTTTCAATACCCATTTTTAGACTGTATTCTAGCCTGGGCAATAAAACAAGAATCCCATTCTCTCTCCCTCTTTCTCTTCCTCTTTCTTTCTCTCTTTCATTCTTTTTTTTCCTTTCTTTCTTTCTTTTGCTGTTTCTTTCTCTCTCCTTTTCTAAAATCTCTTCCTCTTTCTTTCTCTCTTTCATTCTTTTTTTTCTTCCTTTTGCTGTTTCTTTCTCCTTTTCTCTCTTTTTCTAAAATCTCTTCCTCTTTCTTTTATTCTTTTTATAAAAAAAAAAAAAGAAAGAAAACATCAACAACCATCTTGGTGGCAGGATATTTTATTTTTTAAAAAATTATATGTACAAAAAACATGAACAATAATAATCTGAAAAAAAGCAGCTGATTAGATATGAAAGAGGTTAAAATAATGTCAAAGAATCAATGCCCATGGACCTTTAAATCCTCAGTCAGCCTCAGTTGTTGGGTGGTGCTAGAGGTGATTGACAAACCAGAAATTGTGCAATCAGGGCCATGTGGTGAATCCAGCCTTCAGATAGGTATTGCTTCTGAATTGATTACTGGTATATAAAAATAGAGAGATGTATTCATTAAAATCCTGTTTCATGGATTTTCTTAATCATTCAGAAGTTCTGACCACCTTGGGTTCATAATTGGCCAGAAATCCCAGAACTCATCTGTCAAAACCTGGCCTGCTTCATTCATTTAAGTCATATGCCCACCCCTGGGAACATCTGAGTTTATGCCTCCCAATCTAGGCCATTAGCTCTCATCCCTCCTAAACAGGTCCCATGAGCATCTCCAGTGAAAGAAAGATCAAAGAGGCAGCAGGGCCAAGTTCTCATTCCTGCAATTATCGCTGTGTTACAATGGAAGGGCTGTTTAGCCTCTCTGAATCTACTTTTGTATCTATTAAAGGGGGTAATGAACCCTGCATCACTACTTCCCAGCAAACAGGAAACTAAAGCACTTGTGCCCAGGTAAAGAAAACAAATGATAGTGAAAGTAAAACCCAAACTATTGCCTAGGACAGTTTTTGTTGTTGCTATTTTCTCTCTCTCTCTTTTTTTTGTTGAGATGGAGTCTTGCTCTGTCACCCAGGCTGGAGTGTGGTGGTGTGATCTCAGCTCACTGCAACCTCCGCCTCCTGGGTTCAGGTAATTATTCCTGTCTCAGCCTTCTGAGTAGCTGGGATTACAGGCATTTGCCATCATGCCCATCTACTTTTTGTATTTTTAGTAGAGACAGGGTTTCATCATATTAACCAGACTAGTCTTGAACTCCTGACCTCAGGTGATCTACCCACCTTGGCCTCCCAAAGTGATGGGATTACAGGTGTGAGCCACCATGCCCAGCCTAGGACCCATTTTTGACTTGTCTGTGAATAGCAATTCTTCAAGCTTCTCCTTCTTTATTCGGAGAAAGTGAGGTCGGAAGACTGCTGACAGTGGCTAGAAAAAAGTGCCCCTCATGAGGAAAGCTTTCCATCCCTTCAAACCAAGCAAGAAGCAGGAACAACTGCAAAAATAATACAATGACAAGAACACAGAAAAACAAGGGGGAGGTAGAATTTGTAAAACTGGGCTACACAACAGCTGCTGTGCGTTCCCATCTCCCATCAGCAGCTGCGGATTTCCTTGGCATTCGGGACTCATGGGTCCCCCTGAGGAATCTGCCCTACACCTCCAGCTGGCACAGGCCACAGAAAAAAAGCAGCTCAGCCTGTCTTGAGCAGGAGCAATCTTTCTTCAAGTTTGCAACTTTTTAAAGATCTGCTTTTTCATTGAAAAATAATGAAAAATACAAAAAAGAAAAATCCCACAATTCCACCATGACAAGTTTGTGAAATAAGAGAGTTTCCATCTCTCCAATCCCATTGCCCAGAGGTAACTGTTGAGTCTCATACAGATACTGCCTTCTGATCACATATGAATTTTTGGTTATACATACATGCCTGTATATACAAGGTTACTTTAATGCAACATGGACCATGCCATATATATTGGTCTGTGACTTGCTTTCATCTCCAAATGATATAGCATGCTCATTTTTGCTGGTAGGTACACCATCTTTTAAACAGCTGTACAGTGTTCATTTCTATGGTATTTGAGTTTATTTAACCAGATCTTGATGGGAAATATTTGAATTGTTTTCAGTTCTTTTGCTGCTACATTCAATGCTACATGAGGTCTCTTAAAAACATATGTCTATGAACTTGTGCTACTAATTCTGTGGGGTAGATTTCTTAAAGAGAAACTACTAGATCAGAGGGTACACATGCTTAGATTTTTAATAGATATTACCAAATTACCTTCCAAAGATAGGTAATTTCTGTTCTCAAAAACAGCCCATAAGAGTGCCTCTCCCCACAGATTCTCAGTGAAATTGCTTTAAAAAAAAAAAATCAGTGCCTCATCTGGTGATTCTGGGTCTTTGCAGCGTATTAGAATTAGCAGAGAAGCTAAACATACACACACACACACACACACACACACACACACACACACACACGCCTGAATCCTCCCCCAGAACACTTCAATTAGAATTTCCAGGAGTGGGGCTCAGGTATTGACAGTTTTAAAAGCTTCGCTGGGTGACTCTAGTGCAGACATAGCTGAGAGCCCCTGTCTGAACGTTAGAATCACCTGGGAGAAATTTTTTAAAATGTTGATCCTGCTCCTGGACCAATCAAATCCCAATCTCCGGGAGTGAGAATAAAGCAATGATGATTTACAAAGCTCCCCAAAGAATTCCAATGTGCCACCCAAGGTGAGAACCAGTGTCTAAGAGATGACAACACATATGGGCCGAGCGGTCACTGAGGCTGGCAGGTGTGATGCTGAGCTCCAGGTGGAATCACCTGCCTGGGTGCTGGTTGAAATGCTGGGCCCATGTCAAGTGCCCTAAGCCACACCTGGATGGATCCTCCCTATAGTGTTCTGTATTTCATCTGGAAGGGGCCTCCCTTTGGCCTTAAACCACAGCTCTGCTCTGTAAAAGTATGTGAGACCCTTACCTGAAGGTCTGGCTAAGCCAGGTGTCTTGGCGACCATTTTTGGTGGCTCATGGTCTCTTTATTTTATTTTATTTTGAGACAAGAGTTTCGTTCTTGTTGCCCAGGCTGAGGTGCAATGGTGCAATCTCGGCTCACTGCAACCTCTGCCTCCCGGGTTCAAGTGATTCTCCTGCCTCAGCCTCCTAGTAGCTGAGATTATAGGCATGTGCCACCATGCCTAGCTAATTTTTTTGTGTTTTTTTAGTAGAGATGGGGTTTCTCCATGTTGGTCAGGCTAGTCTCAAACTCCTGACCTCAGGTGATCCACCTGCCTCAGCCTCCCAAAGTGCTAGGATTACAGGCGTGAGCCACTGCACCCAGCCAGTGGCTCATGGTCTCTTTTGTAAACCAGTAAGAATAGATGGGTGCAGGAACAGACAAAAACAGCAGACAAACTCACACCAGAACTGGTTCTCAAAGTGGCTGCACGTTGGAATCAACCGAGAGATTTCCACTGAATTGATCTACAGTGTGAAGTGGGCATCAATTTGTTACATTTCTAAGAATATTTCCTTTACCCCAATGATCCCTTGGACACTCCCAAGCAGTCTCCTCCACCCACTCCCTCTCCCAGTTTGCCTGTCTAAGAACTTCATATGCATGGACTCACACAGTATATGCTCTTAGGGCCTCGGTTCTTTCACTGAGCATAAGGTTTTTGAGACTCATTCCTGTTGCTGTATTTGTTGTACATTTCTTGTTATTGCTGAATAATATTCTATTTTATGAATTTATCACATTGACTCTGTGATAAATTGTTAGTTTGCTCCCAGTTAGGGATTATTACGACTAACACTCTAAGTTTGTGTAGGCATGTTTTCATTTCTCTTGGGCAAAAATACCAGGAGTAGAATTGCTGGGTTATATAGGGCAAGTATATGTTGAATTTCATAAGAAACCGGCAAACTTTTCCAAACTGGTTGTACCATTTTACATTCTCACCAACAGTATATCAGAATTCTATTTCTTCCACATCCTCGCTAGCAACTGGTATTGTTATTTTTTTCTTCATTTTAGTCATAATGATATCTCGTTGTAGTTTTATTTTTTGAGATGGGGGTCTAACTGTGCTGTCCAGGCTGGTCTTGAACTCCTGGGCTGAAGTGATCCTCCAGCCTCAGCCTCCCGAGTAGCTGGGACTACAGGCATGCACCACCATGCCCAGCTAATTTTCTATTTTTATTTTTGTAGAGATGAAGTCTCACTATGCTGCCTTATGTCTCACTATGGCTGGTCTTGAACTCCTGGGCTCAAGTGACCCTCCACCTCAGCATCCTGAAGTGCTGGGATTACGGGCATGAGCGAGTGTGCCAGTTGCTTCTTATTGTTAAGTTGTAAGACTTCTTTACATACTTGGAATATGGCTTCTTTGTTAGATATATGTTAGGCAGATGTAATATTGTCTCTTTATCTGTAGCTTGTCTTTTTAGTTTCTTCATAATGTCTTTTGAAGAACAAAGGTTTTTAATTTGATGAAACCAAATTTATCAGTTTTTCTTTTCTGGTTAGTGCTTTTTACAATTTGTCCAAAAAATCTTTGCCCATCTTAAAATCTTGCAGATTTTCTCACATGTTTTCTTCTAGATGTTTTATAGTTTTAGCTTTTATGTTTAGGTCTATGGTCCATTTTGAGTCTAATTTTACACGTGGTGTGAGACAAAGGTAGAAGTGGAGACCTTTTCTTTTCCATACGGATACCAATTTTACCAGCAATTGTTGAAAAGATTATCCTTTAGGGGCATTTGGCCTTTTATAAGTTCTTTACATGGTTCTAAAGAGCTGTGTTGGCTGGGCGCAGTGGCTCATGCCTGCAATCCTAGCACTTTGGGAGGCCGAGGCGGGAGGATAACTTGAGGTCAGGAGTTTGAGACCAGCCTGGCCAACGTGGTGAAACCCCATCTCTGCTAAAAATACAAAAATTAGCTGGATGTGGTGGCGCATGCCTGTAATCCCAGCTACTCAGGAGGCGAAGGCAGGAGAATCGCTTGAACCCAGGAGGTGGAGGTTGCAGTGAGCCAAGATCATGCCATTGCACTCCAGCCTGGGTGACAAGGGCAAAACTCTATCTCAAAGGAAAAAAAAAAAGGCTGTGTTAAATGCTGTTAGTTCTGAACTGTCACACTCTAAGGGGGTCCTCCCACAGCCCCGCCCTTCTGCTGACGCTACCCTTCCTCAAGTGCATTTCACCAAAATAGATAACTTTATAACTGGCAGATCCTTAGAGACCGCCTTGGCCACTACTTTTTAGTTCTCATTTTAATTAAAAGTATACATAGATATAGTTTAATAATTCAGCCCACTATAAAATTTCCTACATAAAACATCTCCTGCGGGGTGGGTAAAAAAAAAAATCTCCCTCATATCCTTCCCTCCGAAAGGCAGCTACTTCCCAAACTTGTATCTGCTTTAGTGCAGTTGTCATTGAGAAGCACTTC
Organism: Plecturocebus donacophilus; assembly: GCA_004027715.1. Classification (NCBI taxonomy): domain Eukaryota; kingdom Metazoa; phylum Chordata; class Mammalia; order Primates; family Pitheciidae; genus Plecturocebus; species Plecturocebus donacophilus. The sequence goes on from PVKP010011013.1 coordinate 5,631, forward strand.
TCCACTTCATCCGCTCCATGCTCTAAACCTCTCCCTACGAACACACTCCGTACACATCCTCCATACAGCACACATGGCAGCACACTCATGAGCTCTCCATACAAACACCCCTTCCTACACTCGCCACACACCTGTTTTCTCCACACTGCATACACACTCACGCAGCTAACAATACTGCATTTTCCAAGGGCTTCAGCAACAACAAAAGCAATTCTCTCAAAAACATCTGGAGAACATTCAACCTTGTTACTATGCAAAGGCGTGCAAATTCAAAACAATGAAGTAAGAGTTTAAACCTATGATAAATGCCTGAAAAGAAATGAAGACAGCCCCATATTGATGAAGCTCTGAGGAAAACAGCACCCTTATGGCTTGTGGCAATACATACTGATATAATCTTTTGGAAATATTCACCAATCTAGGAATATATACTAAAAGCTCCCAAGGTATTTATAACTTTGACTTAAAAATCCTATACTTGGAAATGAATCTTTAGGAAATTATCACAAAGAAAGTAACATGCATAAAGACTCTTCCCTGAGTGCTATTTAGTGAAAATAAATAATAAAACAACCCAAAAGTTTAGCAATAGGAGCATTACGGTACTTCCATTATGTGTTTTATGTTTCCCTTTTTTAAAAATATTAACTTTAAAATTTTAGATTCGGGGGTGCATGTGCATGTTTGTCCCGTGGATGTACTGCATGATGCTGAGGTTTGGGGTATGACTGAACCGGTCATCCAGGTACTGAGCACAGTACCCAACTGGTAGTTTTTCAACCTTTGCCTCCCTCTCCCTACCCTCTCTAGTAGTCCCTAGTGTCTATTGCTGCCATCTTTCATGTCCATGGGTACCCATTGTTTAGCTCCCACTTATAAGTGAGAACACGTGGTATTTGATTGTTCTTGTGTTAATTTGCTTAGAATAATGGCCTCCAGCTGCATCCATGTTACAGCAAAGGACATGATTTTGTCCTTTTTAATGGCTATATAGTATTCCATGGCGTGTATGTACCATATTTTCTTTATTCAAGCCACCGCTAATGGGCACTAACATTGATGCTGTGTCTTTGCTATTAGGAATAGCACTGTGCTCCACATATGAGTTCATGTGCCTTTTTGTTAGAATGATTTCTTTCCTTTGCATATACACATAGTAATAGGACTGCTGGGTCAAATGGTAATTCTAAGTTCTGTGAGAAATCTCCAAACTGCTTTCCATAGAGGCTGAACTAATTTTCATTCCCGCTGACAGCATGTAAGTGTTCCCTTTTCTCCACATCCTCGCCAGCATCTGTTGTGTTCTGACTTTCTAATAACAGCCATTCTGACTGGTGTGAGATGGTATCTCACTATGGTTTTGATTTGCATTTCTCTGATGATCAGTGATGTGAAGCATTTTTTCATGTTTGTTAGCCTCTTTTATGTCTTCTTTTGGGAAGTGTCTATTCATGTCTTTTGCTCACTTTTTAATGGGGTTGTTTTTCACTTGTTGAATTTTTTAAGTTCCTTATGATTCTGGATTTAGACCTTTATTGGATGCATAGTTTATGAATATTTTCTCCCATTCCATAGATTGTCTGTTTACTCTGTTGATAGCTTCTTTTGTTGTGTAGAAGCTTTTTAGTTTAATTAAGTCCCATTTGTCAATTTTAGTTTTTATTGTAATTGCTTTTGAGGACTTAATCATAAATTCTTTCCCAAGGCCAATGTACAGAATAGTGTTTTCTAGGTTTTCTTCTAGGCTTCTTATAGTTTGAGGTCTTACATTTAAATCTTTAATCCATTTTGAGTTAATTTTTGTATATGGTAAAAGGTAGGGGTTTAGTTTTATTCTTCTGCATATGGCTAGCCAGCTATACCAACACCATTTATTGAACATGGAGTCCTTTCCCTACTGCTTATTTTTGTCAACTTAGTTGAAGATCAGATAGCTGAAGATGTGTGGCTTTATTTCTGGATTCTCTATTCCGTTCCATTGGTCTGTATGCCTGCTTTTGTACTAGTATCATGCTGTTTTGGATACAGCAGCCTTATAGTATAGTTTGAAGTTGGGTAATATGATGCCTCTGGCTTTGTTCTTTTTGCTTAGGATTGCTTTGGCCATTTGGACTCTTTTTTGGTTCAAAATGAATTTAGAATCATTTTTTCTAATTTTGTGAAAAATGATGTTGGTAGTTTGATACAATTAACATTGAATCTGCAGATTGCTTTATGCAGTATGGCCATTTAAATAATATTAATTCTTCCAATCCATGAGCCTGGAATGTTTTTCCATTTGTTTGTGTCATCTGTGATTTCTTTCAGCAGTGTTTTGTAGTTCTCCTTATAGAGATCTTTCACCTCCTTGGCTAGATGTATTCCTAGGATTTTTTTAATGTGTGGTTACTGTAAATGGGATTGTGTTCTTGATTTGATTCTCAGTTTGAACATTATTGGTGTATAGAAATGTTACTGATTTTTTTACATTGATTTTGTATCTTGAAACTTTACTGAAATAATTTATCAGTTCTATAAGTCTTTTAGCAGAATCTTTAGAGTTTTCTAGGTATAGATCATATCATCAGTGAAGAGAGATATTTTGACTTCTTCATTTCCTATTTGGATGTCTTCTATTTCTTTCTCTTGCCTTGATTGCTCTGGTTAGGACTTCCTCCATTATGTGTTAAAATGTATTAACACATCCTTTTGATGTGTTAAAAATGACAAATATGGGCCAGGCATGGTGGCTCACATCTGTAATCCCAGCACTTTGGGAGGCCCAAGTGGGCGGATCACCTGAGGTCAGGAGTTTGAGACAGACCTGGCCAACACAGTAAAACCCCATATCTACTAAAAATACAAAAATTAGCTGGATGTGGTGGCTCAAGCCTGTAATTCCAGCTACTCAGGAGGCTGAGGTAGGAGAATTGTTTGAACCCAGGAGGTGGAAGTTCCAAGTGGGCCAAGATCGTGCCACTGCACTCCAGCCTGGGGACAGAGTAAGACTCTGTCTTAAAAAAAAAAAAAAAAAAAAAAAAAAATAGACAAATTGAAGATTATGTAGCATCCCTTAGATATTTATGATATAGCATGAAGAGAAAACAGACATATAATTTGATCACTGATTAAAACCATCTAATCATGGTGCATGTAGATAATCAGTGGGGATACTGAATACTGACATGAAATAATAAAAATGGGTTATGTTTTAGAAAGAGTTGTCTGTAGGCTGGGCATGGTGGCTCATGTCTGTAATCCCAGCACTTTGGGATGCCAAGGCAGGCGGATCACCTGAGATTAGGAGTTTGAGACCAGCCTGGCCAACATGGTGAAACCCTGTCTCTACTAAAAATACAAAAATTAGCTGGGCGTGGTGGTGTGTGCCTGTAATCCCAGCTACTAGGGACGCTGAGGCACGGGAATTGCTTGAACCTGAAAGGCAGAGGTTGCAGTGAGCTGAGATTGCCCCACTGCACTCCAACCTGGGTGACAGAGTGAGACTCCGTCTAAAAAAAAGAAAACAAGAAAGAGTTGCCTGCATTGCTGCTTCCAGTTCCTCCCCTCCATTTTCTTTTAGACTCACTCTAGTCAGGCTTTTGCTCCCAGTCCTTGTCCTGCAAAGTCAGGGTCACCCAGGTTGCTAAATCTATTGGTCTGTCCTTGGCCCTCTTGGTATTTGCTCTGTCAGAAGCATTCAACGCTGTTGGCAATTCTCTGCTTAATATGTTTCCTTCACATGGCTTCCAAGACGCTCTGGTTTCCCTCCCTCCTTTCTGATCACTCTTTCTCAGAATCAATGCTGCTTTTCTTCTTCTTGCCACTCTCTGCTGTCTGGAGACCCATGACTTGTTCCTTGGTCCTCTTCTCTGTTTCATTCACAAACGACTTAATGTCTTTACATACTAGCTATATGCCAGCAACTCTCAAATACTTACGTTCAGCCCAGATCTCTTTCATAAACTCCAGATTCGTATATTAAAGTGTCAAGCCACATCTCCTCTCAGATAGGTAATAGGCATCAAAGTCTCGACAAGTCCAAATGAACTCGCGCTCTTCCTCCTTGTCTACTCTCCTGCAGTTTTCTCCAGTCAGTTGACAGCAACTCCATCCTTCCAGTTGCTCAGCCCCAGAAGCTATTCTTCCCCCGGCATCCCTTTTTTCCCCACACTTTGCATGCAATCTATTGGGAAATCCTGTTGTCTCTACCTGGAAAATGCATCCAGCATCTGGCCAATCTTCACTGTGACCACCGCTACAGCCCTGGTCTAGGGTGCCTGGACTGTGGCATTTGTCTCTCACAAGTCTCCTTGTCTCAGCCCTTGCCCTAGTAAGATGTATTTTCAGCACAGCAGTCAGATTGGCCCTTTTAAGACATAAGTCAGATCATGTTACTTATCTGTTTAACACTCTCCAATGGCTCACTCTCATCTCACACAGAGCAAGAGCTAAGCCTTTAGGGCGCTGCCTGACCACTGCCTGACCTCTACCCTGCTGCACTTTGTCCTGTTGCCCGTCTCCCCTCTCCTCACTCATCATGCTATAGCACACTTGCCTCTTTGCTATCCCTTGACCAAGCTACATGTGATCACACCTTGGAGTTCTTGTTCTATCTATGCTTTCTATTTGAAATGCTCTCTCACCTCCTTCAGGTCTTAGCTCAAATCTCATTTTCTCAACAAGATTTTATTTTCTGAATACTATATTTAATGGTGCTCTTGGTCATCGTTACCATGGCTCTGACTTGGCCACCCCAAGCACGCCGCAGCCACCCACTTTGCTCCTTTTTTCCGTATACTGAACATTCTCTAACATACTACATAATCTACTTATTTATTTTCTGCCTCTCCTAACAAAATGAAATTTCTACAAGAGCAAGGATCTTTGCCATTTTGTACTCTCATGTACTGCAAGCTTCCAGAACAGGTGGCCAATAAACATTTGCTCAATAAATGAATGTTTGATGGTGAATGTAGGAGCAAATTATTGTTTGATTATATTGTGCCTATACTCCTTTTTTTTTTTTTTTTTTTTTAAGAGACAAGGCCTTGCTATGCTGCCCAGACTAGCCTTGAACTCCTGGGTTCAAATGACCCTCTTGCCTCAGCCTCCCAAGTACCTGGGACTATAGACAAATGCAACTATGCCCGCTATTGTGTCTATAACTCTTAAGAGAATTTCAGTTCATGAACAATGCCACACAGAACTGGTCCAAGTTCATGGCTCTGAATGCTTAGGCCTTGGTGGTCGTATTCCTACTATATTGGCATCTATGGCTCCATCTACTGAGGTGGTCCCCCCGATCCAACCAGACCCCCTCAAACCATGAGAAAACCAGTAGCCTGACAGCTTGTGAAACTACCAGATAGAATTCTTCCTACTATGGCCCCATTTAATCACCCCCATACATCCCATTTCTGCCTTCATTCCCTCAAGAATAAACTCTGCCATCACCTGCTACTCCTTTCTTCCATTTCTCCAACCGCTCCGAGAAGCACCTTAAAATCCCACTCCCGCCATGAGATTTTAATAAGGGGGATGCACTCAGCAATTAGAAACAGGAAAAGACTGATTAGGGCTCCTGCACATCAGTGTTTAACCCAGCATCCCATGCAGCCCTCCAAGCATTAACCTCATTCCCCATACACACTCAATTAGGCATATTTACTTCTCATTATCCAGTACGCAATCATGAGTGCTAATAAAAACCTTTGCTACCCCCAACAATGCAATTAATGCCATTAGCTGTCTCTCAGAAGCTCTTTTATACTTTGGTGCCAACAACAGTCCGCTCATTCATCCATTTATTCATGCATTCATGCACGTATGCCCTTTTCTGTTTAGCAAAGGTTAAGTTCACACCTACTATGTGCCTTACCAGGCAAAGGCATGGGACTAGAGAGATGAACTAGACACAGTCTCTGTTCTAGGAGACTTGCAACAAGAGGGAAATTATTATAATACAGGGTGATGAAGCGCGGCCAGGGTACTGCTGAAACCCAGAAGAGGAAGTGGATGGAGAAGTACTTCACTCTCCAGCACCAGTTCAAATCCCAGCCCTGCCACATTTTAGCTGTGAGTCTTAAATAGTCAATTAACTCTAAATCCCATTTAGAACATAGGGATGATCATCCGAACATCTCACCAGGAATTGGGAGGATTAAAAGAGATAATGCCTATCAAGTGCCCAGCACAGGACATGGCACAGACAGTGTGTGCTTGGCAAACAGAGGCTATTAGGATTTGATGCCCTAGTGTCAGCCTTCAGACTTTGCCAGGAACATCCCATTTCATTCCATTTTCTTCTTGTCTGAGAGGATTAAGAGGATGCTATAGTTCAGAAGGCTGAGAGTGAGGCAGAAAAATCCCTTTTCTCTGTACACATGGACGAGTGGGACAGCAAATTTCAGAGAACAGTCTTGGCCAAGAGGGTGCTCAATGGATGAGGCTCAAACCACATCGAGTCTCCCCTGCTGAAGAACTGCTCCCTGGTTTCCTCCACCTGTCAGACCACCTGCTTCTCCTTAAGTCATTCCTCCATCATAGTCCCAGAGACAAAGGTACTAGGAATCTTCATAATGGATCAGAATACTCGGATTACAGATAAGAAGTGAGGGTGGGCTGACTGGTATGATGGGACACACACACGCACATACACACACACACACACACACACACACACACACACCACACTCTTGCCAATCCACTATGGACACATATGCATATGTGCCATGGGGAACTTGCTAGAGCTCTGGCTGCTCTAAGATGGTCTGGCAATGATAACGATGCATCTTTCTTTTATGGGAAAAAAAAGTTATGCCCATAAATGTATATATGTAAGTATATATGTGCATGTATACACATACACACGCAAACACATGATTAGAAAATTTCTGGAATGATACACAAGAAACTGTTCACAATGGCTACCCCCATAAAATTGGGGAGATGGATTGTGAGAGGAGTTTTAGATTCTATTAAAAACCCTTCTAAACTGTTATTTTTACATGAGCATACATTATCTATCTATATCTACATTGACATTTCTATCTAAATCTATATAAAACAAAATACAATCTGGCTCCAAGAGTCTGCAAGTGGTTCTTCCAGATTTGGAGGGAGGGTGGGCTTGGAGGTAGAGGGATAAAGAGGGCACAGGGAAGGGAGGACCGTCAGGAACTTACTGGTGTTGTGGTCTATGAAGTAATCTCCAACCTGTGGGTCATATGCCTCTTCCCATCCTAGTGGCAACTCATCACTAATGCAGTCAGCAAAGGTGAGCGGTTTGGTGTACCTGGCAAGGGAGAGGAGAAACAGACTCCATCAGCCTACAATCCCCAAACGTCTGCAACTTGCTGCTTCTCTGGGCCTCCTGCTTTTCCGGGCTGGCCCAGCAGATCCAGAAGTTTTGCACTGCAGCAGCACCAGCTCTGTTGTCCCCTTTGTTCCCAGGAAGGCGAACACGTAGCTGCAGCGGCAGGAAGAGATCACCCTGTGGGGGAGGCAGGGAATCTAGTTCCAACTTTGCCACTCCTTCAGAAGTGACTGGAGCAAGTCACCTTACTTCTTGGGGTCTCTATTTCTGCATCTCTAACTGAGGGTTTGCAGGAAAAAGGTCTAAGGTCAAGTGTTGCTACTTGGACTCCAGCCCTCCTTGGCTTCTCCAACTGCAGCTCACTCAGCCAACCCCACCTCCAATCTTTATCCTGGCTCTGTCTCACATCTGTCATGCTCACTTGCCCTTTGGAAGCCTGGCTTGCCGCAAAATCAAGAACAGCAGATGTTCCATCCCTGTGAGTTTGGCCAATGAGTAGTATTTATTTTCCTCTTGAGCTGATTCCCAAATGCTTGCACCCACAACAGCGCCTCCCTAGACAATCTAGGCCAAAATGATCTTTTTGCAAGAACCATTCTCTATGTCCCCATCTTGTGGGGAGTGAAGTGGTAGTAATCACCAAGTCTCAGTAGCTGAATCAAATAAACAAATCACTCAACTAAACTAGCAAAGGCTTGTCAGTGCTGGAAAACTATCACAAATGATTTGTTAAGTATTTTAACCAGAGTATGGGAAGCCAGGAATCTGGGTATATGAGATTCAGCCTGGGTGGCCCCTCCAGACAGTCACTTTGGTTTCTCCCCATTGCTGCCTCTGCCTAAAATACATATTCTACAATCTCCTTCTCCTGTCTACTTCCTACCCGATCCCTATTCTAGAAGCCCAGAAGGCTCTGCTTCAGATTCTTTCTATAGATTGGCAAAGTGAAGTACAACGGGACAGGGTGGGAGATGACTGGCCTGGGGTCTAGGATTTCTCATCAAGATCTTCCTTCCAAGGAATGAGACTTGCTAGATATGGCCCCTCTCAACAGCTCCACTGCTGCTGCATATGGATCATCACCTTTTAAATTTCTTCTTGGGGCCAGGCACGGTGGCTCATGCTTGTGATCTAAGCACTTTGGGAGGCTGAGGCGGGCAGATCACTTGAGGTCAGGAGTTCAAGACCAGCCTGACCAATGTGGAAAAACTCTATCCACCCTACTAAAAATACAAAACTAGCCAGGCGTGGTGGTGCATGCCTGTAATCCCAGCTACTCAGGAGGCTGAGGCAGGAGAATCGCTTGTACCTGGGAGGCAAAGGTTGCAGTGAGCCAAGATTGAAGCATTGCACTCCAGCCTGGGCAATAGGAGTGAAACTCTGTCCCCATCTCTCCTGCAAAAAAAAATCCTTCTTGGGGATTAAATGATTTTAATCAACGGTGCAACCAAGCTACAGAATCCTGTGTCCAGGACAATTGGTGCTCAATAAATACTTGTGCAATGGGGCCCAGTGCGGTGGTTCATACCCATAATCCCAGCACTTTGGGAGGCTGAGGTGGGTGGATCACTTGAGGTCAGGAGTTTGAGACCAGCCTGGCCAGTGTGATAAAACCCCATCTCTATTAAAAATGCAAAATTAGCTGGGCATAAAGGCTGCTGCCTGTAATCCCAGCTACTCAGGAGGCTGAGTCAGGAGAATCGCTTGAACCTGGGACGGGGAGGTCGTAGTGAGCCAAGATCGCACCACTGCACTCCAGCCTGGGTGACGGCATAAAACTTTGTCTCAAAAAAAAAATGTGCAATGGGTGAATAATGTAATGAATACATAGGAAGAAACAAAAAAAGATAAGGCTTACACTCTCCTGCCCTGTAAAGCCCAATTCAAATCCAACTTAAAGAAAAATGCATGAAGAAAGGGACGCTGAAAGAGCCCCTGCTGGATAGGACCCGGTGTGTTCGTGTACCACTATATACCCAGGGTCTGGCAGGCTATGAAAAATATCTTTTGGTTGAATGAATGAATACCCAAAAGCTTCTGATAATAATTTACTGCTGCATTGTGGAAGACTGTTGGTTCCATGAGGATGAGGCCAGAGGTGTGTGGTGTGCCACACATTATGCACTAAATTAGCCGGGTATGGTGGTGTGTACTTGCTGCCCCAGCTACCTGGGAGACTGAGGTGGGAGAACTGCTTGAGCCCAGGGGTTGGAGGCTGCACTGAGCTATGATGGCACCACTGCCACTATAAGCTGGGCAACAGAGCAAGACCCTGCCTTTAAAACACCACCACCACCATCAACAACAACAAATAAGGGTTCAGTTACTTATTGGCTGTGTGCGTTAGGCGGCAACTTACTTTACTTCTCTGAGCCTCAGTATTCTTATCTGTATAATGGGGACAGCACTAACTCTCCGGTTGTTGGGTGGGTTAAATAAGGCCATGTTTGTGAGTACTTTTGGCACAGGTGCCAGTGTGAAAGGGGAATTAAAAATCACTAGGCTGGGTGTGGTGGCTCATGCCTGTAATCCCAGCACTTTGGGAGGCTGAGGTGGATGGATCACCTGAGGTTGGGAGTTTGAGTCCAGCCTGACCAACATGGAAAAATCTCATCTCTACTAAAAATACAAAATTACCCAGGCGTGTTGGGGGGGGTGCCTGTAATCCCAGATACTTGGGAGGCTGAGACAGGAGAATCGCTTGAACTCGGGAGGCAGAGGTTGCAGTGAGCTGAGATCGTGCCACTGCACTCCAGCCTGGCCAACAAGAGCAAAACTCTGTCTTAGAAAAAAAGAAATCATTAGTTATCCTTACCTCCATTTACCAGAAGGAGAAACTGAGGCTAAGAAAGACTAAATAACGTTCCCACTGTCAAAGACAAAGTTAGGATTTCAAGCAAGATGGCTGGTCTCCAGGGCCCCTGCGGGGAGCTACCAGATTCTCTTAACAGTTGACACCTTCAATGCATCTCCTAAGCCCCATGGGAAACACAAGCCACCGTTTGGGAGTAGAAGGAGGGAAGATGGGGAAGACACAGATGATGGAGTCCTCAGCTCAGGATGCACTTGGTTCAGGAGCACCTGCTCCAAACGACCTAGATAAAGTCTCCAGACCACTTGACACTGCCCCCCATGTCCTGCTAGATGTCAGAATCAAAAGGCCACTTCCCTCACTGTTTTGCTCAAAGTTAAGTGGTTTGTTCCCTCTTCCTTATGGAGAATGAAGACCAGTGACCAAGAGCCATGCCTCACCTAACATCAACTCATCTAACAAAGCCTTGAAAGGGACTCTGAAGGAAAGCTCCATACACAGGCATGCCCTCCATGGGGAGTGACTGGCTGATGACAGGCCAATCTGTGGGGGAACAGGCATGGTTAGGTCACCAGTGAGATCTTTCTTTCTGCCTCATTCCTCCACCTGCACTGTGCCCAGAGAAGTCCCACTTACCAGCAGAGGTACAAATCTTTTTTTTTTTTTGAGACTGAGTCTCACTCTGCTGCCCAGGCTGAAGTGCAGTGGTGCGCTCTTGGCTCACTGCAACCTCTGCCTCCTAGGTTCAAGAGATTCTCTTGCCTCAGCCTCGTGAGTAGCTAGGACTACAGGCAAGTGCCACCACGCCTATCTAATTTTTGAATTGTTAGTAGAGACAGGGTTTCACCATGTTGGCCAGGATGTTCTCGATCTCTTGACCTCGTGATCTACCCGCCTCAGCCTCCCAAAGTGCTGGGATTACAGGCGTGAGCCACCGCGCCTATAATAGCGCAATAATAGCTTGCAACCCGGAAAACCAAGAAGATACATTCCCTCCCAATAGCTCCCCCGTTTCTGTGTATGGATCATCACTTTTCAAAGTTCCTCCTTGGAGATTACTTAAGTGATTTTAATCAATGGTGCATCCAAGCTACAGAATCCTGTGTCTGGCACAACTGGTGCTCAATAAATATTTGTGCAATGGGTGAATAATGTAATGAATATATAGGAACAAGCAAAAAAGATGAAGTGTTCTTTATTTTGTTAACATGGAAGATGCTCTCAATATACTCCTAGAAAAACAACATAGTTGATAGATAAAAACAACAGGATACTGTTACAATATGACATTTTACCGAGAGAGAGAGAGAGAGAGAGAGAGACAGAGAGAGAGAGAGAGAGAAAAAGAGAGAGAGTGTGTGTTTGTAAAGAAACTGGAAAGATAGACGTTAAAATGCTATCTGAATATAGGGATTTCAGTGTAATTTTCTTTTTTTTTTTTAACTAATTTATTTGCAATGTTCATATATGAATCATAACTTTAATAATGGCTAACTCTAGGCCTAGAAAGCAAGTTCTGTATCTCAAGATTCCCTTTCCGGGTAGCAGGTGCTCTCACTCTGTTTTGCAAATAAGAAAACATGCTTGACATCACGCAGTCAGTAAACACTAGAGGTATAACCTGAAGTTCCACTACTGGATTCCAAAACTTGAGCTCTGCTAATAAACATTAACAAGATGAAGTGAGTCTCAGAACAATCTGGAACACAGAGCAAGCTACGCTAGAAGTACAGATGGTGAAACAAGACCACAGTGACATCTGAAGCAGGCAAAAGGCACGAGGGCTTTAGCGTGTTTGGGGCCTTTAGTTATCTATGTGTTGGTGCAAGGATATCCAATATACCTGGGAAGTCCATGGCTACTTAATAAAAAAGCAATTGTTTCAAAATCATTAATATGAATGACTTACTGAGCTTGCTGGGTATAAGGATGGAGATGAGGTTAGGAGGACAGAACTGAAACACTGAAAATGTGTCACTATCTGGAAAACCATTAACTCCACTGATTGTTCCAGCCTTATACATTGAGAAGTCAGAGCTTAATACATTTGTTTGCTCCAAACATCAGTAATGTGACAGATATGTGGATACCCTAGCAGGGCACGATGCTGATTCCCCCTTGCAGTGAGCACAGACATTGTACCCAAGAGCGACAAAGAAGGGGGAGGCAAGAGGACCCAAAGCTAGAAGGAGAGGGCAGAGGAGAAAGAAACGCTTTGGGTCTGATATTCTGGTTCCCCTTTGATGCATTCACAGGGGAAATGCCAGAGGGCCAGCTGACTGATATCCTGACTCCCAGAGCTCTTCCATGGGAAACAAGGAAGCTCCTATGGAAGGCTATGCAACTTACAAGAAATCTGGACAGCAAGATTCTCTCTGGAACAAATGCCAAGAGGGAGATGAATTATTCAGTGTGTAGAGATGTGTCATTCAGGATGAAGAGATGCGTTTTTGGCCGCACAAAGATTTAAACAGACACACTCACGCATATATACATACACTCACTCTTCCTGCCAGATAAGGGGAGGAACTGTCCATTTAAACCAGCCACCCCCACTGCCCCGGGAACTGTGGGTGCTCCTCTGGCCTGCAATGTTTCACCTTGGGCAAGTGCTAAGAATGCAACCTGGGAAGAAATGTCCGCTTTCAGATGTGGCCAGGACTTGGGGGCCTGCCTGGAACTCCCAGCCCCCACCCTTGGGTAAAGCAATTCACCACCACCCAGTCTGGTCCAGTCGGTCCCTACTTCCAGCCTCCACATCTTGGGCTGCCGAAAACCCCACTTGTGAAATCAAATGACCCAGATGCTGGAGGGGCAAGAGGTAGGGAGGGCAGGGTGCCAGACAAGAACGAGTTCTGCCTCTTCTTAATGACAATCTCTGAAGGAGAACAAACATTCCTGAATGTTTACCAACAGGCCCTCCTGGAAAAACGGCCGGATGTGTCGCTGTGGAGACAGGTAGGTTCTTCCAGAAGCACCCTACAAGCAGCACACAGGCACACCTGTCAGGGAGAGCCACCCCCGCAGACCCCTTACCCTCCTCTCAGGGGCAACCACCAGTGGGTAACTGGTTGTCACTTTCCTACGGGCTGTGAGGACATGAGACCACGGTGGGCATTCGGTATTCAGACAGTGTGTCTTCTCTAAGGAGGCGGCTCAGAGGAGGAGAGAAAAGCCTTTTGCCAAGTCTAATACTGGGTGGCGATTCTCTTGGGACTGAAGAATGCATAACCTATCTTTCATGTTCCTAGTGTTTCCCGAACAAGCCCCAGCTTCCCACAGTAACCTCTTTATTACCGTCCAGCAGGATGCTGGCCTGCTCTCTCTGAGGGCTGGCTGGGCGGGATCACTTTCTAAAGGGCCCTCCAGACTCCAAGCCAAGAACTGTCCAAACTTTCAGCCCAACCTCTCCTCCCCAGCCCAGGCACAATGGCCAGGCTGGTTCGTCCCGCCCCGGGCTGTTTCACACGCATAGTTCCCATAGCTGAGGTTGCACAATTCCTGATAATGCTCCTTCACCTGGGGCTGCAGCAGAATACCATTTCTAAGCAGTCCCTTCACCTTGAGCTCCGGGGAGGCCAGAGTGAACAGGAAGAAAGGCAATGTTTGAAGTCCTCCCTCCTTTAATGCAGTTTGGTTCAGATGCTTTTATTCATTGTCTAACAAATCTGGGGATGATAAAAATAACCATCTCTCAAGTTTGTTAGGAGAGCTGAGCACATGACACACAGCAGAGCCTTCGTTAGCACTAGCTACAGAGGAAAGAGAGAGACAGGGCCCTGCCCTTACAGTCTAGAGGGTGAGATGCACCCCGACCTGAAGCAAATCAACAGGATCATTTCAGAGAGATCCATGCTATTCAGGTGGGGTGGAGGTGGAGGTCGGTTTTGGGGGCTCTGGGTCCTGGTATGCACTTCGGATCTGACTCCTCTGAGCATAGCTCTTGTGTTGAGCTGGAGGGTGACCGGGAGACACTCCCTGCACCACACTCCACTCTTATACTTTCATCCTCCTTTCAATCGGTCCACCAAGCAACAAGAATTTATCACGTGGGGATGGCACCCAGGCCTATGCTAGGCACTGAGAGGGCTCAGACACTTGAAGAAGACTTGTTTCTGCCTCTAGGGCAGAGGGTCTGGCCAGGGAACAAGACTCACACTCCAAACAGGCATGGAGTCATCCCCACGACATTCCATGGCAGGGTATGTGGCTATAACGCTACCCGCGGCCTGAGCCACAGATAATTAAAGAATGCAGGGGTATTTAATAAGGTGCTAGGTCAGCAGTATAGATGCGAAAGGCCAACTTGGGCTGTAGGCAGGGAGAGAATGTAGCAATGGGGTGTGGTCAGGGAGCGCTGAGGAGGGGAGGAGGAAAGAGAGCCGTGGTCAGCTCCATGGTTGAGAAGGGGGCAGGGTAGATGCTACCCACAAAGGCTCAGGAATGGGATGTGAGGCTGAAACCCAGGCTCCACCTCTTCCAAAACTGTGGGTGGGTTATGTAACCTGCTTGAGAGTTTTCTTCTCTGTGAAACTTACATGGGAAGTCCCACTCTCATAAGGGTGTTGTGGGGATTAAATGAGATAACCTGTATAGTATCTAGTGCCGGGACTGGCACAAGACAAGCCCTTGATAAATGTGGGTTGTTAACATAATCAGAGAGTTCTGTGCATTGTGAGAATCATGTCACCCTTCATCTCAAATCCTTAACACGTGAGCTATCATCACCACCACCACCATCAATCTTCACCTTAAGAGATACACAGTGGTGGTTAAAACTCACAGGTCTGCAGTCAGTCATCCGGGTCCCAATGCAGGCACTGTCACTCACTAGCTCTGTCCCCTTGGGCATGAACTCTAACCTCTGTGGCTTTGTTTTCTCATCCACAAGATGGGGATGCTCAAAGTCACTCCTGCATTAAAATGGGTTGTGCTGACCACATAATACCCAGGGCTCAATCTACATTGGCCATTAGGATGAGTTAGGTTTTATACCCCTATTTTCATGATGGGGAAACTGAAGCAAATAATCGTCCTGGCTTGCACAGTTAATAAGCCTTGCACTGTACTCTATCACCTCCCTTCCTTGAGGGACTAGGACTGCTTAAGCTTTTTTCAGGGGGGTGGTGGGGAATGGAGTCTCACTCTGTCCCCAGGCTGGAGTGGAGTGGTGCTATCTCAGCTCGCTGCAATCCACACCTTTCCGGGTTCAAGCAATTTTCCTGCCTCAGCCTCCCAAGTACCTGAGTCTGCAGGTGCCTGCCAGGATGCCAGACTAATTTTTGTATTTTTAGTAGAGACAGGACTTCCCCATGTTGCTCAGGCTGGTCTCAAACTCCTGACCTCAAGTGATCCTCCTGACTCCACCTCCCAATGTGCTGGAATTACAGGTGTGAGCCACTACACCCAGCTTGCTGTCTCTGTTTAGAAAATTAAATGGGAGAAAGTGGGAGATGGTAGCTGAATTGGATTTGGTTCTGAAAATCTGCTGTGTGAAGGAGGAGGCGTCTGTACCTGGAATTCCCGAGTTCTTCTTCTCTTAAACACTCCCTCCCTCTTGTTCTCTAGTCTCAGAACACCTGTCTCAAAATTCTGGCTTTTCCACCCTTAGATCTCCTTGATTCCCTACTTTGTTTGTGCTGGCTTATTCAGAAGCTTTCTTGGCCTAGTCATTCCCATTCCTGAAATTCTTTTATAGAAAAAAGAAGAGGAGGGAGAGCTGGAGGGGAGATTCCAGACTGTCCCTCCACCGCAAACCCTCCCCACCTTCAGACTGGGCCCCCACAAACCAGTGGCTCACTCCCCACCCCCGGCCAAATCTTGGATGTTGTCTTCCCTCTGCCCTGCTGGGTTGGTAAGATCACACACCTGTGCCTTCGGGCCCATCCCCTTCCTTCACCCCCATCTTGAGTCTCTGTGCTTATCTGTTCCCACTCACTGACACGGGATGAATCCGGGCTGCTAATCCCCTCTGTGTGCCTGCCGCCTGCTGGGTTTAAGACTTCAGTTCTGAGAACCAAATCATGGATTAGAGTAGGTAAAGACAACTGACGACCTGAGGGCCAAGTTCAGCCTGGAGATATGTTTGTTGATCTACTATAGTGCTATATTTTAAAAACGGACTTAGCATGACTCTGGGGGCAGGCGCTCTCAATGCGCTTTGTCCCCAGTGCTTTCTAACGTGTCGCTCCTGCCTCTTCGTTAAGAGCAGAGGGCTCTGGAGGCAGACTTCCAGGCTTTGAATCCAGGCTCTGCCTTCTAGCTGTGTGACCTTGGGCAAGATATGTAAACTCTCTGTGGCTCAGTTTTCACATTTTCAAAACAGGAAAAATAAGAACACATTTACTGAGCACTCACTCTGTACCAGCAACTGTTCCAAGTACTTTATGTATTTATATATTTATTCACTTGGCCTTCATAACAGCCTTTTCAGTCAGGTACCATTCAGACCCGCCCCACAGTGCTCCTTGAAACTTCCATGAGATGAGGCATGAAATAGCATATAAGTACACAGAGAGTGCTCAGTAAATGTGTGTGTGTGCTTTTGAGACAGAGTTTGACTCTTGTTGCACAGGCTGGAAAGCAGTGGCGTAATCTCGGCTCACTGCAACCTCCGCCTCCTGGGTTCAAGTGATTCTCTTGCCTCAGCCTCCCAAGTAGCTAGGACTACAGGCACCTGCCACCACGCTGGGCTACTTTTTTCTATTTTTAGTAGAGACGGGGTTTCACCATGTTGGCCAGGCTGATCTTGAACTCCTAACCTCAAGTGATCCACCTGCTTCAGCCTCCCAAAGTGCTGAAATTACAGGCATGAGCCACCGTGCCCAGCCGATTGATTCATTTTTACACTGCTGTCCAAATGAGGCCCCCAATATAGAGACTGTTGTTAAAATCAAAAGTAACCCAACAAATCAACTCCATTTCTTTACCAGTGAGGAAACTGAGGGACAGAGAGAAGGACGTGCCTGGAGCCACCCAAGGACCCAGTGGTAGGGCTAACTCTAAAACCTGGGGACCAACTCCAGCCCTGCATCACACTTAGAGTGCCAGGAGGTCAAATCAGCCTGGTTCTGGGCTCGGCTCCACCTGAAATTCAACAAGCGTCTGAACAGCCTCCAAGAAATAGGTATTGATAGCATTTTCCCAGGCTAACTAACCTTATTATACTGAAGGGGAATGATCATTGGGTAGGAACCAAGATGGAGAACTATGAAGTTCCCATTCATGGAGAGATGAGGTTAGAAGATGGGCTCCTCATTTTTCTCGTTACCTCCTTGGAGGGTAATTTCCTAAAAGCCCCACACTGCGGTAGAATGAAGACCCTGAAACATCTGTTTGCGCCTCACCCAGCTCAATCCCAGCTTCATCCTCATTCCTGAATGAGGAGTTGGTTGTAGAAGCTTCGTGCCCTAAAGAAAACGCCAACAGAACCAGATAGGACTCCCAGTTCCATCATTCCTAGCTGTGTAATCTCAGCCCATTCCTTCCCCAGCTCTGAGCCTCAGTTTCCTGCAGGTATAGAGCAGACAAGAAAATCTGCTTCTCAGATTCTTGGATGGAGAAGATTTGACACAGCACCTGGTACACAACCCCAGGCAGGCCTGCAGTCCTACTCCTTTCTGTATTTAGGACTCTGGGGACACTCAACCCTCAGCCTTATTCCTTCCACCCTCATGAGCTGGGTTCCCAAGGGCTCTTCCCAGGTGCTGGGCTGTTTAGAAGCCTCTTCAGCAGTAACTGCAGAGGCAGCAGCTCACCCTGCCCTGGAATTTGGCCATTCCAGAATCTTTTGCTCCTTGAGCTCTGACCCTTACCACACAGCTTGAGGAGCTGGTCCTTCTTGACATGGAATTGACCTTCAAGACTCTTCTGGGATCCTGTCTGACTTAGGGCCCCTCCCATGACTGCATGGTTTACACGGAGCACTGGAAGAGGAATGATGAGATCTGGGTTTGAAGCCTGACGATGCCCTTGGCCAAGGCTCACATTCTCCTGCTGGGCCTTAACCCTCTCCCTGGGTCTTTCCCAACTGCAAAACGAGGAAGCTGAAATGTAACACCCCTAAGGCACCCTTTGCAGCTTTAGCCTTCACAAGTCTAATATCTGGCCAACCTGTCCCAAAGGTCAGGGCAGCTTCCATTTAAGGCCAGTGAAGCACTAAGCACTGGACCATCTGCTCCATGTAAAATAGATCATTTTCCTTATTCTAACAATATTTCTGTGAGGTAGGTACCATCACCCCCATTTCACCAACAGGAAACTGATGCTTAATAGTAATAGTGATAATAATGATAAAAGCAAAATTTCATTAAGTATTCACAAAGTGCCAGGCACTATCCAAGTTCCCTTACATAGACCCTATTTCACCAAAAGAAACATTTTAAAACACATTCAGCATTTTCTGAAACTCTGATGTACACTACTACGATATATATATATATATATTTTGAGATGGAGTCTCGCCCTGTTGCCCAGGCTGAAGTGCAGTGGTGTGATCTCAGCTCACTGCAACCTCCGCCTCCTGGATTCAAGCGATTCTCCTGCCTCAGCCTCCCAAGTAGCTGGGATTAAGGCACATGTCACCACACCTGGCTACTTTTTTGTATCTTTAGTAGAGATGGGGTTTCACCATGTTGGCCAGGCTGGTCTCAAACTCCTGACCTTCGTGATCCACCCACTTTGGCCTCCCAAAGTGCTGGGATTACAGGCATGAGCCACTGCACCCAGCCATGCTACTACTACTGACGTCTTACAACTGCCATTGGTCAGGCTGCAGTCATGGAGTTGTCCCTGCCTATGTGGCCTATGTGTGCACAGATATCAAAGACACCAGCACACCTACTGGTGGAATGGGTGCCACAAGCTTGGGATAAAATCCCACAGACGAAAGTGGAGCACTTTTAACCCCTAGGAACCAAATGGTTGTGGAAAGGCGTGGAGAAGGTAGTCAACAGACCTGTTTAACAGCATTCCCAAAGCAGGGCTCTGACTGAGGCTGGCTAACTCCACAGAATTGCCAAGCTTTGAGTGCTTTTGTGGGTCCTTATAATAACAAAGTTGCATGACTAACACTCTTAAGGGCACAGAGAACAATATGAAAAGCTCAGACATTAATAACTCAGTGAAAAAGTGACTCCAAAGAACTGCATTCTCAATGGGAAAACACTGTAGGAACACCAGAGCTTTATTTTGCTCATGTATTCCTTTGTGGGTTTTTTTGTACATATAAAAGTGATATGTGAGTTAAAAAAAAAAAACAACTAAGTTTGAAAGATTTATTTCAACAAATATAAACATTCTAATTGCATATAAAACATTGAAACATAGTTTCATTGGCACAATTTCCCTTTCTTATGGCACATACAATAATAACGCTTCTTAAAATCAATAATTATCTTAATTTAAAATAACCCCAAGCTGGAAACAACCCAAATGTCCATCAACAGGGAAATGGATAGACAACTGTGGTACAGCCAAACAACAGAATATTACTCAGCAATAAAAAAGAATAAACTATTAACATATGTAGCAATGAAGATGAATTTCAGATACATATTAGGTAAAAATCCTATTGTTTATAGGCCAAACATGGTGGCTCACACCTCTAATCCCAGCACTTGGGGAGGCCGAGACAGGCAGATCACTTGAGCTCAGGAGTTTGAGACCAGCCTTGGCAATATGGTGGAAACCATCTCCACAAATAAAAAAAAATTAGCTGGACATGGTGGCACATGCCTGTAGTCCCAGCTACGTGGGAGATGGATGATCCCTATAAGGGATCCTTGAGCTCGGGAAGTAGAGGTTGCAGTGAGCCCAGATTGTGCCATTGCACTCCAGCCTGGGTGACAGAGTGAGAGCCTGTCTCAAACACACACACACACACACACACACACACACACACACACACACACACGACCATATACTGTGTGATTTCGCTTATATAACATTCTAGAAAAAAAACTAATTACAGGGACAGAAAGCAGATCAGTGGTTGCCTGGGGAGGAGGGTTAGAGGGAGAGGATTACAGAGGGGCACAGGAAAAGATCTGGAGATGATATGGTTTGTTATACTTATGATAAGAAAGTTTGTTACACTGATTATGATGAGGAGTTTCTCCATGTGTATACACATGCATGTCAAAGCTCATAAAATTGTTTTAATATATACCATTTAGTAGACGTCAAAAATTCCTCAATAAAACTGTAAGAAAACAAATAGCCAATTCAGTGCAACATATTAACTTATTTAAAACAATCTTTTAGTATTAGCTCCATTTTATAAATGTAGAAACTGAGACACAGAGAGGTTAACTAATTCATCCAAAGACACTCAGCTAGTTGACAGGCAAATCCAACTGGTGTCAATCCTTAGCTATACCACTGAGTAACTGTGGTCACTTTCCCCGCCCCTGGGCTGCTGTGTTCCCATCCCTACCATGAGGTGACAAAGGGACAGCTACAGGACCTTTCAGCACTGAGTTTCCATGACTGTGTCCCAAGGACTTGTTCGGGGTCAGGCAGCCAGAGGACTGGATCCTTCCGGACACTCAGGTTCCCTGACACTCACCGAGCTCTTCTTGCTCATCCTCATTCATTCTCTGAACACACGTCCTGACATCTCCTTATTGTATACAAGTCATCCCTCCAGGACCACTGTATGAAGCCTTTTCTACACTGAGCTGTGCACTGCCTACCAAAGGTGTCCTACCAGGGCCCCAGGGAGACATGACACTGGTCCCCCAGGTCATCCACCCAGGTAGACAGGGCCTTCCTGAGACCTCTTCTGGATGCTGCAGCTGACATGTCTGGAAGACCACAAGTCAGCATGGCCCATAATATGCAAGGATCCCAAGTCTGTGGATTCCCAAGTGAACACATCACAGTGAGCAGACTGATTTAGCCAGAAGCTCACCTTGTCTGCAACTTAACTGCTATGTCTCTGGTTTTTAGGACCACAGAGGCCTGCGGTACTGATTACAAAGGAGCTCTGCACAAGAGTTGAAAAGAAATGGGTTTCACCTCTGAAAAGTATGACTTTCTTTATGGGTTTATTTTTCTCCCATCATTTCTTTTTAAAGAAGAAAATAAATAGAATGTTATTCCCTAAAGGGAAGCCCTACCTGTAAGTCAACATGAAACACTGAAGTGTTCTGAGCTGAAGGCGGCTGGATTAAAGTCAGCGGTGAAACAAATAAGCAATTAAAACAGCTATTTTGGGAAGCCCTAGAAAGAGGCAGATACAATATGAATTATTCATTCATACTGCTAGGATGACTTCTGGGCATTGTCCTCTTTGCCTTTGCTCTCTTTCTCTTGTTCATTCAGCCGCTCAAGCACAGAAAGGGAACACAATACCCTGGCATGCACACACACGTGTGTGCGTGCACACACACACACACACACACACACAGACACGGAAGGCAGGTTGCCACTCCAGATGGTGAACGACACAGAAAAGAAACCCACAGGTTGGCAGACGCTTTCAGCTCCAGTGCTGGGGAGAATGTACGAATTTCTAATTGGCCCAAGAAGTGTATGTGTGCACGTGTGTGTGTAAGAGAGAAAGAGGAAGAAAAAGACAGTATCTTAATATTCTATTAATAGCTGTAACCGCAGCATCTTATGAGTGGGCACCAAATGAATGTTCACTGAATGAATAAATGAACTTACAAAGGAACAAAGAGAGAAAGATCTCATTGGAATTCCCAGCAGGGTTCACAGCTAGGCCCTCTACTTTCCAAATTTTGCTTGTTGCAACAAAGGGAAACTTGTGATTGAAGAAACACTTTAAGATCCTCCAAGTGCTTTTGGATTCTTGACCTTATTTGATACTCAAATAACCATCACAAGAGTAACATCATGACCATCACGATTATTCCCCTGTTTTACAGATGACCCTCAGGGACTTTCCACAACTGCCAGGGCTCCCAGGGCCCTGGGTAAGGCCAGGATTATTGGATGTGAGTCACCTGAGCCTTGGCCCCACTGCTCCATCTCTTCCACCTGGAACCGTCTCCATGGACTTCCGTCATTCCCAGCTGGTAACTGAAGAAGTGCGACAACAGCCAATTCCCTTCCCCTGGGAATGTATAACCCACTGGGTAGCCAACAAGGCCTCTGTCTCCTACTTCTGTTTCATTTCAATTAGTATAATCATCATCAAGGAGAAGCCAGCTCTCTCTGGCATGTGTGTTCTGCAGCCCTTGGATAGCTCTGCTCCAAAGTCCTGGGGGAAGAAGGTGAAACTGAAGGTAGAAATGATCCTTGTGGATTGTCTACAGGTTTCAGTGATTTGAGAGACAAGGTGGACTCCATTATCACATTCGATTCCTAGATCAGAGCAGGGTGTGGGCCAGGGAATTCTCCCAGCTCAGCTGACTTGGAAGACTCTTGCCTGACACCGACGTACAATGGCTTTTTTCCCATGGACACCAACACACAGAAGCCTGGAGGCCAGAGGAGCAGGCAAAGGCTTTAGAACCCCAAGGGCCCAGGTTCACAGCCTGAGAGCTTGCGCCAGACACCTCACTTCCGTGGGCCTCTGGCAGCAGCAGCTAGCTCAGCACTGAACAGAGCTCAAGAAGTGTGCATTCCTTCGCTTCCTGCTACTTCCTCTCCAGAATGAAGCCTTACAATAAACACACTCTTCAGCGACGTCATGAGTCTAATGGGCAGAAACTGTGTGTCAGGATTCCACCGTGAATTGGGTATAGCACCAGACAATGAACCAAGATCCTTCCCCTGCTGCTCACTCTCCAGGCCTTAGCCGGATGGGGGAACCGATCCTCATGCTCAGCCTGTTCACAGGCCATGCCTGGACCTTAGTCTGAGGGCTTTCCAGAAGCCCCTAAATCACAATAGCTTGCTCTCATCCCAGCCACCAAGGGAATCGCTGACATCTCTCTCTGTCTCTCTGGCTCCAGGTCTCTCTCTTTCTGTCCTTCCCGGTCTGCCTCTCTCCCTCTCTCCCCACTTTGCAGCCCCCTTTCCTCACTTCTCCAGCTGTTTTCTCAGTTCTTCTACCTACTCCTTCCTGTTCACTTCCTTGCCCACCCCATAATAAAAACAACAACAACAACACATTAATCCAGTCTTGTCACTCCATTGTGCCAACCCCTTCAAAGTCTTCCCACCAAAAGAGGATGGAATGAAACTCCTTGCCCGTGGCCTGCCCCTCCAGCCTCATTTTTCTCAATTCTCGGAATGCAGTAACCTCATTCCCACCTCAGAGCCTTTGCTCCCGCAGGTCTCCCTGCCTGGGACACTGTTACCTGTCCCTGTCCACATACCCACCCACTTTTTGCATGGCTGGCTCTCAGCTGAAATGCTGTTTATTAGAGGCCTTACAACCAAACACAGGCCCTGGCAGAGTTGAGGCTCCCTCATATCTGCTGAATGAACACAGCAGAAGGCTTGTGGGCACCTCCTCCTCTCTAACAGGTAAGCTTTGGGGGCGTTTGGGGTCTTTCTTTTTTCCTCTTGAAGCAAAGTCCCTGGGCCCATTGTTTACAAAGCCAGCCTAACAAAGACTTCCAGGGATACAAAGCATACAGCCCTACTCCGGGGCCTGCTACAGGCCACAGAACTGTTCTTTCTGGAAGCTCAATGCTCTCTACACACCCCACAGCAAACTGGAAATGACCAGAGAACCAGCCCTGAGAACCCTCCCTGGGAAGACTGAAATGATGGAACCAAGGCAGGTCCATAAAAGAGAAACTTTCCCATGGAGTAGACTGGCAACTGTCAGACCCGGGAACTGGGTCCATGACAAACACTCAAAGGTCCTATGAACTACAGGAATCATGACTTGTACCTAGGACAGTGCTAGTGCTAGCCATATCCCAGGTTCCCCAAAAAGACAGAATGGAGGAATAAAAGAAGGAGTTTTTAAAATTAAGCTAAAATATATTAAAGGAATTTATCCAAATAATTTAAATTTTGCTTTTCCTTAATGAAAATGCAAGCCAAAGAGAAAGGATTCAACAATGAGCCCCTGACTTAAGTCTGTTCCGGTGCATCAGTATTAAAAAACAAAAAAATTAAAAAGCACTCAGGCCAGGTGCAGTGGCTCACACCTGTAATCCAGACACTTTGGGAGGCCAAGGGGGCCAGATCACGAGGTCAGGAGTTCGAGATCATCCTGGCCAACATGGTGAAACCCTGTCTTTACTAAAAATACAAAAAATAGCCATGCATAGTGGCATGTGCCTGTAATCCCAAGTACTCAGGAGGCTGAGGCAGGAAAATCGCTTGAAACTGGGAGGTAGAGATTGCAGTGAGCAGAGATCTTGCCACTGCACTCCAGCCTGGGTGACAGAGCAAGATTCCATCGCAAAAAAAAACAAAAAAAAAAAAAAAAAAAAAAAAAAAAAAAAAAAAAAAAGAAAAGAAAAAAGGAGAAGCTCTCATTTTTGGAAGAGCCTAAGCTAATTTTCAAATATCTTTTCATAGATATTGTATGTCCAGCACCAAGTATGAGCTTAAACCCAGCTGGAAGTAAACACACAAACCATTCATCCATGATCATGAATATGGGGGAATGAAAACAATGAAGACATCGTTCCAGATGAAACTTTCACAAAAGGTGACACAGGATTCCCAGAAAGGTGAAATCCGTGCATGCTGGACTACTCCCAGGACATTCTATAGAGGAAGCAGGAAGTAGGTTGGGCCCTGACTTGGCAGTGATGGGGCCAAATAAATAAGGCCATGCATTTCCCAACCACACACTACACAGTAGAGGACACTAAGGCTTCGAGAGGCGCTTGATTGGCCTGATGGCACAAGTGAGCAGTGGAGGAACAGCCCTCTAGATCATGGTACAAGTGCAAAGAAGGCTCCCTGAGCGTCAGGTGGAGGAAGGACAGCAACCCTAACTCTTTGGGGTGGAGATGAGAAGGACGGGGCTGGCAGGCCATTGAGGGGCAGCAGGTGGCCTGAGAGAGGTGGAGGGTTGGCAAGACAATGGCAGGCTGATGCCAGGAGCCGCTGATGCCAGGGACAGGGCTGTCTCGTGTTTGAACACTAGTAGCATCTCATCTCTTTACTTAAGAACTTCATATGCAAAGGGCAAGGACTGCCTCAGGGTCTGGAAGGACAGCAAGAGACTGGAAGAAAAGTCTGGAAGAAAGAGCCAGGCCAATCACAGGGTACCTCCAGGGAAGCCTAGGGAGTGGGGGGAAGGTCAGTGGTGGCCTCCTCTTAGGGAATGCAGGGGTTGAGGGTGAGCAACCTGCTGAGGGGATTCTGGGGACCTTCCCAGGTCCCCTGGAAAGACCCAAAATACACAAAAGGGGGTTCAGAGTGGGAGGGAGGCTGCTGTGGGCTGGAAGGGGGCTTTGGAGCATGCAGGTCTGGGTTCAAATTGGTGTTCAGCTAATGAAGTAACTTCACCTCCTTAGTAAGAACAGCAACAATCATAGTTCTCATTTACAGGGCATTACTATGCAACAGGTATTGACCTAAGAGTTACCCATATTAACTCCATTTAGTCCCCACAGCAACCTTGTGAGATAGTACTATTTTGTATAATTAAAAATTATTATCCAGCCGGGTGCGGTGGCTCATGCCTGTAATCCCAGTACTTTGGGAAACCGAGGTGGGTGGACTGCTTGAGATCACGAGTTCAAGACCAGCCTGACCAATATGGTGAAACCCTGTCTCTACTAAAAATACATGAATTAGCTGGGCATGGTGGTGGGCACCTGTAATCCCAGCTACTTTGGAGGCTGAGGCAGGAGAATCACTTAAACCTGGGAGGTGGAGGTTGCAGTGAGCCGAGATTGTACCACTGTACTTCAGCCTGGGAGACAGAGTGAGACTCTGTCTCAAAAAAAAAAAAAAAAAAAAAAATTATCCGCATTTCAGATGAAAACTGAGGCATGGAGAGGTTAAGCCAGATGCTGAAGTTCCTGCAGCTGAATCCAGGCAAACAGGTTCAGAGTTCGGAGCTCCTAACCACCATACACCATGCAATTAATAAAACAGGAATAACAATATAAATACTTTGCAGAGTTATTCTGACAATCAGGAAAAAGTACAGAGCTCAGTGAATGATATTTGAGTAACTAATGGATAAACCCAAAGCACAGCAGAAGCCACCCAGGCAAAGGAAATACTTGCCAAGGGCATACTACATGGTTCTCACTTTGTAAACGTTATTTGACCACCTGATATGGACATCCCATTTTTCAGATGACGACACTAAGGCTCAGAAAGCTTGAGAAGCCAGGAGGGCCTCAGCTGTAGGTGCTTAATGAGCACGTGCAGGCAGTATTTAAGACTTCTGCTTGTTAATGTTTGCCGAGCTCTTGCCATAGGCCCGGTCTTGCCTCCTCGGATGCTCCCAATCGCCCTTTGAGGTAGGTGCTCACTGACCTCTAAGAAACGGGACACAGGTCCTACTGCTGGCGAAGGGCAGCTGTGAGATCTGAACCTGCTGCTTCTACCACATCAGCTCCCACGGCAGGGTAACTACACAGAGAATGTGGGGCAAACAAGGGTGTCCCGGGTGGAAAGGGTGCAGAGAAGCAGCCAGTCCTTGGGCAGACACCGTCTCAGTTCTGAATGACGTCTACTCAACATCACCATTAGGATTCAAGGATAAACAGGACACGCAGAGCGGGCAGGTGGCACGTGGCACAGAAACAGCCTGGCTGCGACAGGACTGCTTGCTGTTCTCCACCCAACTCCAACCTCTCTGGTCTTTCTTGTTTCCCCTTTGCCTGGGCTGTCCCATCCCTTTCTCTGGAAGTCAAATCCTCTGCAGGCATCCAGGCCTGCTGCAAACATCATCTCCTACCTGCAGATTTTGCCAGGGCCCAGGAGAGCAACCTTTTCTAATCTCCCATAGCCCTTCACCTGCACCCCTCCTTCTGTCACATCCTAACTCATTGCACTATCATTTGTATCCTGCTCTTCTCTCGCCTCCCAGAGTGGAAGTGGCTTTGAGACAAGGTCTGAGTTGGATTCATTTCTGGATTCCATGAGTATTTTACATTTCCCATGTGTATATGATGCCTTTTGGTGGCACAGAGGATGACTTTATGGGGTGCACTTGCAAGGCAGGAAAAAGCATTGGATCTCTTAGTGAGAACGCTGTTCCCTTTTCGATTCCCCTTCAGCTTTTCATATTCAATCAAGAGTAGAGTCTACAGTCTGGAGCTACTGTATCTTTGACTCCTCCAACCTCTGCCAGGCTCCCTTGTTAACTAAGGGATATTGGACCCCAGGCTCATTCCTTTCCCATGGGCTATCTAGCTGGGATTTTTTTTTTTTTTTTTTTTGAGGCAAGGTCTCACTGTTGCCTAGGCTGCAGTGCAGTGGTGCTGCAACCTTCACCTCAGTTTAAGCAATTCTCCTGCCTCAGCTTCCCAAGTAGCTGAGATTACAGGCATACACCATCATGCCTGGCTAATTTTTTGTATTTTTAGTAGAGACAGGGTTTCACTATGTTGGCCAGGCTGGTCTTGAACTCCTGACCTCAAATGATCCGCCTGCCTTGGCCTCTCAAAGCATGAGCTGGTATTACAGGCATGAGCCACCATGCCTGGCCTCTAGCTGGGAACTGATAACATCATTTTACTTCTATTGGCAAAAATCGGGAAGAAGGTGCACTAATGACTGAAGTTTTGGAAACCCTTATTTAGCTCATTGCCTGCAGTGTCTTAGATGCTCAGTAAACAATTGTTAAGCACATAGTTGAGCAGAAGAATGAATGAATGAATGAATGAATGAATGATCGTGATAACAACAGGCTTTCTTCCAGTTCCTTTTCTTCCTGCCCTACCCTTGGCCAGATGCCCTTCATGCTGGATGGAGAAAAACAGAATAGTGCTTAAGAGTAGGGAGCCAAGGGAGAGCCAGTCCAGAACAGGCACTCTCAACTTCAGTCCAAGCACCCTCCTGGCCCACGCCAAGCAGCTTCCTGGACTGTGACCTGGGGATCAGCAGGGGAAGGGATGGAGAACAGCTGTTGGATTTTTTGTCACAAGCACCCATGTCACAAGCCTCTTTTGGTGACAGCACTGCAAATTTTCTGAGGAAGCCACCTCTCTAAAGATTCTCTATTCGTGTGCTTTGGTGGGCAGTTGATTTTACACCATACTTAGAGAGGGGCATGTAATCTGAGCTGGACTGAATCCCACTCTATGCTCCTGGATCCCAGATTCTGGTGACCCATTATGGGCTAGTAAGAGTCAACCTCAGGACTTCCATCTGAGCCGTGACTCAGAGAGATCTCTTTTTGTATCTTTCTTCAATCCTAGAAGAATTGTCAAGTGCAAACTGAGAATGAAGCCAACACAGCAGCAGGCAGTCAGGAGGTGGAGAGAAACTAAGTCCTGATGGTACAACTGGAGCCCCTGCACTGAACAGTGACCTCTGGACTTTTCCAGTATGTGAATCAATACATTCCTCCAGTAGTTAATATCCAATTTAGCTGAGAGCTTTTCCATAGGATCTCAGAGGAATAACCACGAGCTGGGAGGTGAAGCAGGTGTTTTTAGCAGCAAAGGTGAGCCGTCTACATTTGGAGGGCCCAGAAAGATGGCACCCATGCAGATTACCATCCTTCTTGCTGGGTGAAAGGTGGAGTGTTAGGAAACAAAGAGTTACTAAGGAGGCCTCTGTTGGTCACAGAACTGGGGCTGGTGAAGCTGCCGGTCCAGACCAGTTCTTCCAAAAGCAGGAGGGCCTGTGAGCCTCCCACCCAGTGGCCCAGAGCAGCCCACCCCACCCCCAGCCTCACTCTACCTGCTGTCTGCAAATAGAAGCAAAGGGAAGAAGAGCCAGCCAAATGAGGAAGGGAGAAAGAAAGATGCACTCCTGAGGACCTACTGTGTGCTAACAGCAAACCACAATGCAGGTCCCAGCTTGACGTGGCCACTCACCAACTGTGTGACTTTGAGCAAGTCCTTGTGACAGATGCTCAATAAACATGAGAAGGTGATGGAGCCAGCCTGCAGGGCTGTGCTGAAGGAGAGGGGGAGGCTGCTTGGCCAGGATGAGGCCCTGCAGTGTGGGATGGAAGGAAGAAATCTTTTATAGGAAAGAAAAGAAGGGATTTCCTCAGCCCAAAGCTGGAAAGGATTAAAAACAAAACCTTTCTATAATTTTAAGGTGGGGGGTGTCGTAGGATACAAGATGTCAGGAGCTTGCTCAGAAACAGGCATGTCAGAGGGGTGGGAAGAGAACTGGGTGGGCGTGTCAGAAACTCACATGCCCAAGAGGACCTACCCCTGCATGACTGAATGACCTTACAGGTCTTTGGGGTACAATCATGGGAATTCGGCACCGAAAGGACTTTTAAAAATCACTGCGTCTGGTCATCTCATTGTGGAGATGGGGAAATTGAGGCACAGGGAACATGACCACTGAACAACTCGCTCTGCCACCTCCAGCTCTCTGGTTAACCTTGCCCGGCCTCTGTTTCACTCTCTGTAAAATGGGGATCACAATCCTCCCCACCTCAAAGAGCTGTGGGGAGGTTTATAGGATGATGTGTGGACAGCCCTGGGCATTATGTCTGGCATATTGAAAGCAGCTGACATGTGTTAGCTTTGGAATTTTCAGACCACTCAGGAACTTTTCCACCAGGAGAGAAACTCCTTTCTTCTCACACCCTCAAGCAAAAATCCCAGACCGCGGTGTGGGGGCTGGACACCCCTAGCCCCACCCCAATCAAATTCCTTCTGGGCCACTTTCAGGATGGCTCTGCAAGGGCCCTTTCCTAAGTTGATGATTTCTTTCTTTGTATTTCTCCAGCAGACCCTGCCTGGACAACTACGCCTCGAACCCTTCCGGATGGCACCTTTGTATTTCCTCCTTGGAGAAGTCCTTGTTTGTGATGGCCGCACCCCCAGCTGGCAAATGTGTGTGGCTCTCCTCTGGCCCGCCTGAGATGGAGGTGGGATAAAGGGAGGCCTGTGCTCACAGCCAAGCTTCCACCCCACCCCGGAACCTCTTGAGAGGTATGCTTCAGGGAAAGGGATAATGATGTGTGGCCCTTCCCTCTGCCAGCAGCTCTTCCCATCCGGCTGTGGATTAAAGGAGCCTGGGTCACTGCCCAGGCAGAATAAAGCCTGCAAACATCCTGGGGACATGCCCCTCCTTGGCAGGAAAACAGCAGAGAGGGTGAGGGTGAGGGCTTGGGTCTCTCTGAGCTTCATCCTACTTGAGCCTCTGCACACACCTGTGTACACGCGTCATAGTCACGTCCCCTGAGGTCAGGAACCAGCTCTGACACTTGCCAGCTGTGTGGCTAGTGCATATCACTTCTCCTGGCCACCTTCAGGAAGAGGTGCAATCACATCCCCCGATCTGTCAAATGAGGCTGCCAGTAACACCCATCTCGGGGGTAAAGGAGCTCAGGAATGTCAGGTGTTTGCACAGTGCTTGGATACAGTAGGTGCTCAATACTCTGTTATCACAGCAGACATGTCTAATAGATATGCTGCCATCGCCTGAGCATGACTCCTCTGACCCTTCCAACAGGGCAGATTCCAACTTGATAAGCCCACGGCCCTTCTGCTTCTGTTTCCCAACTCTTTACAATGACTTAAATTCTTTCTCCGGAGACAGTGACCTCTGCAAGGGCAGCGATCAGGACTGTTTAGAGCACTGCAGTATCCCCAGTGGACAGAATCATTCTTGGTACATAATCATAAATATATAGGGATTTTTTTTTGGACTGACCTTGCTTGACAATGACTCTGTAAAAGAAAAGAGGCCTCCAATTTCACTCAGGCTAATAAATGAAATAGATTGCCACACAGATTGCTCTCACCTTCTTCAGAGCCCTCCCTTACACCAAGGGGGAGGGTACAAGAGGGAACCCAAGGGCTATGCCCAGATGAGGCCACAAGCTGACAGAATGACCGAGGCAGGGTTTCAGTTCTGCTTTAGCAGGGGACCCACAAACACATCTTAGCAGAGTGAGCAAGGACTTCACACGACCTCTTCTTCAACATCAGCATCTCAACAAAAGGTCCAAAGAAATCCTAGAGAAGCAGTCAGGGTTAGGGCACAGAATTCCAAATTCCCTCTCCAGGCAAGGCCGGGGTGATCACTGGAAGGCAAACTGGAAGCAGGGTACAGACCCTTGCAAGCCTGGTGAGCTGAAAACGCAGCATCCCTGGAACCGCCTTCTTCCCGAGGCCTGCCCTGGAGGGCACATGACTGAAAGCAGTTAACTGGAGAACTCAGGGCGTCCCAGGCCCCAAGACACAGCACCCCTCTATAATCAGTGCAGTTGAACTGGAGAGATGCTAGCTTTGGCCTCTGAGGAGGACCCTTGTTACTCATGGGTTGGGGGCATTGCCAATGCCTGGGGGTGACATCCGAGGATGGTAACAGGAAAGGGAGGAGCAGTCCAGATGTGAGCCCAGGGTCACTGACTCAGAATGATCCAGGAACCATGGAGGGAAACAATGTTCACAGAAAACAGCAGGCTGCAGGTGTATTTCCTCCCCTGTTCAGCTCCTCCTGCACTGCATAAGACCCTAAGACTCTCAAAAGACCCTCAGAAAATCTGTCCAGTGTCCCAACATCAGAATGAAGGCATCCGGGGAACAGGGTGAACAGTGCCTGACACTAACCAAATGGCTCCTCCTCTAATTGTTTTAGATGGAACCAAACATCCATTGTCACATTAAAAAATAAGACATATCTGGCAATCATTTCTAAGCTGCCGCCAACTTATGGAGCAATCTCGCTCAAAGCACACCAAGCATGAGCCCTGGGAGGTCCCTGCTTTTACTTTTTAACTAATTTTAACTAGTCACATAGGTCTCTCAACAATGGCTCACCTGAATTCCTCTGCTCCTAGCCGAACAGGGGGTATTCAAATGAGTCTTGTATTCTGCATGCATTTATTTTCCCAACAAGCAACTCAGGCCTGCCTACTAAGGGCACCCATGTGTGCTAAGTATCTCATTACAGTGTTTGTACCTGCAAAACACAAATTTTGAGCCTAACTCCAGACCTGCTGAGATCAGTCTGCAAGAACCTGCCCTCCCCAAACCCTTTTCCTCCTTCCTTTTGACATCAGACATAAGACACCCAATTAATTTCAGTGGGCTTCAGGAGGGAGAGCCAGGGCTGGGCATCCCAATCAAACGCTCTTGGAGGTGCCTCGTGGGCCGTCTGTTATGAAATGGAGCCAGTTGTTTCTCCCTATCCAGGTGGTGTCAGACAGAGCCTCTCTTACCACACAGAGTCCCTGCAGGCTGGCAATGGGGAAGACTGAGACTCTGATAATTTAATTATCTTATCAAGGGGCACACAGATTGTATAAGTTGAAGCTGGGATTCTAAGCCAGCCACTCTGACTCCACAGGCTGCTCTCTTAATCAGGGGAAAGGCAATTACGGATATGTATCTTGATCTCTGCACTTCGATTATCACTTAGAGAAACAAGAATCATCAAAATACAAAAACTATGAGTTGAGTTTAAGAATTAACCACGAATTGAGTACTTATAATAACATCAGCGCCTACACAAATATTGCTCCCCACTGACCATCAGTGTCTAGCCCAACCCTTCAGTATTTCCTGTCAACATCTTTATGGGTTGGCTGGATGTCTTAGCATCTCACAAAGCAATGCAGGTACAATCCAAGTCAACTGCAAAGGAAGGCACTCATATTCTAAAAGAGGCAGGATTTCATGAAGTTTGTGAATGTCATGTTGAATAACTACTCAATCACATCCAAAGAGTGGTTGAGTTACTCAGTTAACAACTGAAAAGGAGAAAATCCATTAAGATAAAGAAGAAGAGACAACATCCTTTAAAGGGAAGGATTTCAGGCTGGCTCACGCCTGTAATCCCAGCACTTTGGGAGGTGAGGATCACTTGAGGTCAGGAGTTTGAGACCAGTCCAGCCAACATTACAAAACCCTGTCTCTACTAAAAATACAAAAATTAGCCGGGAGTGGTGATGCATGCCTGTAATCCCAGCTACTTGGGAGGCTGAGGCAGAAGAACAGCTTAAACCTGAGAGGCGGAGATTGCAGTGAGCCGAGACTGCACCACTGCACTCCAGCGTGGGCAACAGAGCGAACCTCTAAAAATAAAATAAAATAAATAATGAAAGAGAAGGATTTCAGTGATACTAAGGGGTTAAACAAGGCCATTAGAAAAACTGATAAAGTCTTCTCCAATATTTTGCAAAAATGACCTTCCTTATGAGCCTGTTGGGTAAGTGAGAAAAATGTCCTTTTCTGCTATGGCTCATTGTATCCAAATCATTACACAAAAAATAAATCAACACTTTGTTCAAACTAAGAACTGGGGTATTGTTGCAGTATATTGTTAAATACGGTATAAAATATACCTTTTAATTTTTAGTTTTGTTTCTCAAAATAAAGGCCTGATTAAATCTTCCCTCCCCTCTCCCCGCAATATTTACTATAAATGTTTGACTTCTATTTTAAGTCATTTCTCTTCTAAATAAAATCTCTCCTTGGAACCCCCTGCACTGCTTTGTCAAGCAGCCTCTGCTTCCTGCTATGAGACGCACTGCTAAGGCTTGAGCAAGAGCCCCACGGCTTCAGAGATGCTCAGAGTTTTTTCCCATCGCAAAACTTTCCGGTCTACTGTTTCATCTGATGTCTTCAAGCACTCCATGAGTTAGTTCAGGAAACTG
Source organism: Plecturocebus donacophilus (assembly GCA_004027715.1). Classification (NCBI taxonomy): domain Eukaryota; kingdom Metazoa; phylum Chordata; class Mammalia; order Primates; family Pitheciidae; genus Plecturocebus; species Plecturocebus donacophilus. The sequence continues at coordinate 39,381 of PVKP010011013.1, forward strand.
TGTACTATTATCCCATGTATGTACATCTACTTTGTAGCTTACAAAGCTCTTATCACATCTGCTACCTCACCTTGACCCACAGGACAATTCTGGAGGAGAAAAGTAACACTCACATTCTACAGATGAGAAAACTGAGGCTGAATGTAAAGAATGTGCCTGAGACCCCATAACTCACTGTTTGAAGCTTTAGGACTAGAAGGCAGGTTTTTACCACTTATTCGTTCTTGTGGGCTACCCAGCTCTCTCAAGCATAGGGAAGACAAATGAAAGTTCTGCAGGCTAGGAAACATTTTTTAAGGCCAACGAATACTTTTTTTTTTTAAGACAGGGTTTCACCATGTTGGTCAGGCTGGTCTTGAACTCTCAACCTCAGGTGATCCACCCGCCTTGGCCTCCAAAGTGCTTGGATTACAAGCGTGAGCCACCACGCCCGGCCAAGGCCAATGAATTCTTTTTAGAAGCTATCTGCAAGGCTGCCTTAAAACATTCAAACACATCTCCTTTCCTTTAACAGAAACAGTCCAAGGCATATAAGCAAAACAACGACAATCAATACATTTCCATTGCCCCATTATTACTGTTCTAGGTGGAAAATAAGGATCAGAAGAGTTTCAGTCCAAATGTTCAGAATGGATAGGACTTCAAGCTGCTGTTTGGGTGAGCTGCATGATAGTTTCTTGTCAGCTACAGTGGTTTAGATGCAGCAGTGTTCTCCAACGTGTAACTGAGCTGAGGGGGAAGCACATGAATTATTAAGAAATGTCACCGCCAGGTGCCTGTAATCCCAGAACTTTGGGAGGCAGAGGTGGGCGGATCACCTGAGGTCAGGAGTTCAAGACCAGCTTGACCAAGACAGAGAAACCCCTTCTCTACTAAAAATATAAAATTAGCCAGGTGTGGTGGCACATGCCTGTAATCCTAGCTACTTGTGAGGCTGAGGCAGGAGAATCGCTTGTACCCGGGACGTGGAGGTTGCAGTGAGCTGAGATCATGCCACGGCAATCCAGCCTGGGCAACAGAATGAGACTCCATCTCAAAAAAAAGAAATGTCATCAGTGGAAGACAGTGTGGAGGTATGATGGGGGAGACCTCTGAGAGACCTGAACCCTGAAGACTAGGAAAAAAACAGAAACATCCCAGAAGCAAAAGTTCAACTCTTAATATATATGTTAGCCTTTCCTTTGCAACCAGCTCTGTGTGCTGGTGCTGAGAAGCAGCATGGTGTGGAGGAAGGGATGTCCTAGCGTCCAGCAGACCTGAGCTCTGCGATCTTGGGCAAGTTATTTCGCTTCTTTGAGCATCAGTTTTCCTCATCTATAAAATGGGGTCATCACTTTCACCTGTCCTGAAAAGTATACGAGATAATGTACCGTTAACATAGTGCCTGCTTCACAGTAAACACTTGGAACACTGAGGCTATCATGAATAAATTCAAATGCAGGGCACACGAAAGCATTTAATGAATGTTTGGCCCCATCATCAAGAAAGTAATTCTGTATCCCCTAGCACAGTGGACTTTATGACCTTCAAAACCATGATTATATGGTCTGTGCAAATGTGAAAGGGAAGTAAAGTTGGAAAAACTGGGAAGTGGGGGGCCTGTCTGTGCAATCAAAATGCATGCATACCCCTCAGGCTCTTAGGGCTAGATGGCTAGATGGATGATGGTCATAAAACAGGAACTCCAAGCTTCTGGGAGCCCAATCCTTCCTTGGAGCATATAAATAGGAATCATTTAACACTGGCATTGGAAACACCCTTTGCTCCCTGCCTGGTGCCCAGATACTTGGTGGTGGGCACTTGGACAGACCCTACTGCCCAGAGGGTGGAAGAGCTTGCCCCCCCCCCCCCCCCCCCCCGTGCTCTCAATCCACCCACAGAGTGGTCTGTTCTCTGCAGCATTTGCATCCTCTGGTTCTTTGCTCAAGACTTTCCGGTGGCTCTCAGTCATTCATGGGTTTCCTTAGCTGGGTCTTCAAGGCTCTTCATCTACCCCTTGGGAGTTTTGACCCTTGTCATGAACCCCATCCTCCACACAGTGTGGTGTGGTCCCTGCTTACCTTCCTATCTCAATGTCTTGGTGAGCCATCCATGACTCTTCAATCCACCCCCCACCACATCTGTTTCTGCCTTTCTGGATCCTACAAAGCCTTCAGGGCCTCCATAAAGTCCACAGAAATCCTTCTCTGCTTGAATACAGTCAGTATGAATTGATATCTAATGTTACTGCTTCCAACTTCTATGCATGCATCACTGGCTGAACTGTGAGCTCCTGGGAGGCAGGGAATGTGCACATACTTGTGGGTATGCATTCACCCACAGCACCTAACGCTGCTACTTGGATCCAGCCACGTGCCTGCCTAGCGGCTGACGGCCTAATTTTTGCTCAATAGCCCTACCTTCCATCAGCTCCCAGAACCTATTACCCTGACTTTTACATTTTCCCTCTCCCTTCCTCTGCTCCAACAATTCGGAATAAGACCAGGCCAGTTAGAGGCGAGCTGTGTCAAATATTCCCCAAATCTGAAAGTCTTGGAGTAAGTTCCCCCACGGCTCCCCACTCACTTCCATGGAAACTTCCCCATGCCCGAGGTGCCAATTTCAGCATCTCAGGAGGCCCTTGGAACGAGTGCTTTGGACGCAGAAGCTGTTTCCTCCCATTACACATGCTGGTGTCTGACACAGGTTGCGGGCTTCACTCTGGGCACTGAAGCCACTGGCTAGGGGCAGGGGCAGCACAGCTCTAATTGTGTGGAGTGATCCTAATTAGCTACCAATGCCTGCTCTTGGCCCACCCAGGGAAACGGGATGGACACAAAAGCTGCTAGCAAGAGGTAACAGGACTTTCTTCCATTATCTATGGGTGAATCACCAGGCCCTTTTCATGGCTCACTTAAGGGGCCAGGGATGGACCAGCATCCGAACACCTGGCAGGTGTGTATCTGGTGACCCAGACCTTACTTTTTCCAAAATCTATTTTTTTTTAAATCAGCAAATGACACCTGCACCGCTTTGAAGAGGAATGATATTCTCCCCCATTTGAAAGGCCAGCTACCTAGAGAGGAGATGAAAAGTGCCATCCTGGGTTTAGATCTGAAGCATACCAGCCTTTTGATGCTGAAAATGAGAGGAGGGGATGGGAATTTGGGTCTCTCAGGCTGGGACATCAGTGATATCTGACAGCAAAATGTGTTCCTGCCTGGTTCTTGGGCTGGAGAGATTTTTCTCAGTTAGCGGTGCCCCTAGGACCCATTATCCATGGAGCCTTGTGCCTACAGTGGTGCTAATTGCTGAGTAAATGCTTGACTTCAAAAGGCTGCATACTATACTGGCCCCACCCTCAGAGTCTTGCCCGCTTTAAAGCTGCTGCTTTCCTCCATCTCTGCCTGGTTAGCACTTCCGTGTCCTACAGATCTTAGAGCAAGCACCTTCTCTCCAGGGAAGCCTCCCTTCCCTGGCCACTCTGATGATGACAAGTCCCAGGGCCCACCAGTCCACCTGCCAGAACCTTGCAACTCTCTACTGTAATCCTTAACACAGCTGTCATGGTAGTTGTTTCCCATGTCTTTTGATTATTATTCCCACGGTCTCTCTGTAAGCTTCACAAGGACAGGGACATGTCTGCTTTGCTCTCCCTGGTCTCTCTGGCCCCCTGGCACAGTTGCTGCTATAAGGAAGCCTTCAGGAGAGGGACTGACTATATAACATCACAGACTTTAAAGGCAGCCTACCTGAGTTCTAATTATGGCTTTGTTACTTTTTCATTGTATGACCCAGGCAAATAACCTTTCTATGCCTCAATGTCCTTATTTTTAAACAAGGAGTAAAGTAGTCTCTACCAGATATCTAAGAGAAATACAAATGTATGTACATGCAAAAGCTTCTATGTGAATGTTCATAGCAGCATTAATTCATAATAGCCGAAAAATGAGAATAACCCAAATATATACCAACTTATGGAAGGATAAACAAAATGTGGCATATCTATACAATGGAATATTATTTGGCAATGAAAAGCAATGAAGTACTGCTACATGCCTCAACGTGGATAAAAGCTGAAATCATGCTAACTGAAAGCCAGACACAAAAGGTCACATATTATATGACTCCATTTATATGAACTGTCCAGGATAGGCAAAGTTATAGAGGCAGAAAGTAGATTATTGTTGTCTAGGGCTGGGAGGGAGTGAAGACTGGGGGATGACTGCTAAAGGGTATGGGGTTTTTTGTGGGGAGGTGATGAAAATATTCTAAAAGTGATTGTGCTGATGGTTGCACAACTCTGAATATACTAAGAGCCATGTAATTGTAAGCTTTAAATGGGTGAATTGTAATCTCATCACTTTGGGAGGCTCAAGCAGGTGGATCACCTGAGGTCAGGAGTTCAAGACTAGCCTGGCCAACATGGTGAAACTCTGTCTCTACTAAAAATAAAAAACTTAGCCAGGCGTGGTGGTGCATGTTGTAATCCTAGCTACTCAGGAGGCTGAGACAGAAGAATCGCTTGAACTTGGGAGGTGGAGTTGCAGTGAGCTGAGATTGCACCACTACACTCTAGCCTGGACAACAAGGTACTTTTCTCATACTGTCATTGTGAGGATTAAGTTAAACGTACTATTATCAGTCAAGTGTTTGTTACCTAAACTACATAAGTAAGTGAATACTCATTAAACCTTGACCATGTGCTGGGTACTCTGTTCAGTTGCAAACGTTACAAACAGTACCTTATTTCAACCTCATAGCCTAGGGAAGGAAGTAATGTATTTCTCCCACTTTACAGATGAAAAAACTGAGGCTTAGACAGGGTAAGTAACTCACCCAAGGTGACAGGGTTAGTAAGCAGCAGAACCAGGGAAAGCCACCAGTGCCCAAGCCACCACATATACAACAATGTTCCCCAAATCCAGAGACCTCTTAACTTGAAGTCAGAATCACTTGGCAAAAACAGACAAACATGACATTCTTCTTAACATCAAATGAGTGTGCCCCTCACAGCCCCAACAGCCCCTCCACGGGAATTCTTTCCCCCAAGGCAACTAGCTAGGGGGAAAGAAGAGGAGCTCCCTCCCCACCGTCCCCAGGTCCCAGAACCCCACCCTCATCCTTCTGCTCTTAGAGTCTGATTTTTACCAGGACCCCAGCTGGAGAAAAGCTCCTTGTCAAGTTATCCTATTTGTCCTTACCCCTCAGCAGGGGTAAGGACAAATGGGATGGGGCCTTCGGTCTCTATAATAGCCGGATCGTTTCTCAGCATCTCAACATTTTTTTTTTTTCAATTTTTAAAACTTGGTGGCCAGGTGTGGTGGCTCATGCCCATAATCCCAGCACTTTGGGAGGTGGGTGGATCACCTGAGGTCAGGAATTTGAGACCAGCCCGGCCAACCTGGCGAAACCCCGTCCCTACTAAAAATACAAAAATCAGCCAAGCGTGGTGGCAGGCACCTATAGTCCCAGATACTTGGGAGGTTGAGGCAGGAGAATTGCTTAAACCTGGAAGGCAGAGGGTGTGGTCAGCCAAGCTCACCCCATTGCACTCAAGCCTGAGAGACAAAAGTGAAACACAGTCTCAAAAAAAAAAAAAAAATTGGCACATAATAATTGTACATATTTTTAGAGTACATAGTGATGTTTTGATACACACAATGCCTAGTGATCGGACCAGGGTAATTAGCATACTCATCATCTCAAATGTTTCTCATTTATTTGTGTTGGGAACATTCAATATCCTCCTTCTAGCTATTTGAAACTATGTAATATTGTTAACTATAGTTTTTTAGTGCTATAGAACACTAGAACACGTTCCTCGTGTCTAGCTGTGATTCTGTAGCCTTTAACAAATCTCTCCCTTCCCAGCCCTTAGCAGCCCCCGTTCTACTTTTTACTCCTATGAGATCAACCTTTCATAGCTTCTACATATGAGTGAGAACATGCAGTGTTTAACTTGCGGGAAAAATCCCTTCCAGTTCATACTCTTAAAATGTTTTTAAAAAGTAAACACGATCTTGTCACTTAATAGTGAAAGGCTTTCCAGAGGCCTTCCACTGCATTTATTTTTAAATTTTAATATACATATGCATTTTTTTGAGACAGAGTCTCACTCTGTTGCCCAGACTAGAGTGCAGTGGCTCGATCTCAGCTCACCGCAACGTCTGCCTCCCAGGTTCAAGTGATTTTCCTGCCTAAGTCTCCCATACAGGTGCATGCCACGACGCCTGGCTCATTTTTATATTTTTAGTAGAGAGGAGGTTTTGCCATGTTGGCCAGGCTGGTCTCAAACTCCTAACCTCAGGTGATCTGCCCACCTCGGCCTCCCAATGTGCTGGGATTACAGGTGTGAGCCCCCACTCATGGCCTTCCCATTGCATTTAGAACAAACTGCACACTCTTGCCCAGGCCTAACCACCACTCACGCCCGGCCCTCCAGCCTCCTCCAGCCTCCTCCAGCTCCTGGCGTCTTCTCCAAGGCTCACTCTGCTGCAGCACCCGCCCTTCTTTCTCTCCTCATGCCCAGCACACTGTGACCCATGCCAGAAATGCCATCCTCTCCCTGCATGGCTAGTTCCTGGGTTTGCAGACCCCAGTTTAACTGTCACCCTCTTATGTGACTGATTCATCCTAGTGAGGTCCCCTCATATATTATCCACTATGGCCCCATTTTATTCCCTTCATGGAATTTACAATTGGCAATGATATGTTTGTTTGGTCATTGAATTTCTGCCTCCCTTACCGTCTGCAGCACACACACTAGGCTATAAGATCCATGGAAACAGAAACAGTGTTTCTCTTGTTCATCACCAGGCCTGCCTGACGGGTGTTTAACATACATTTCAGGGCTTCCTGGCCTTGATCTTCACAGTGAGGCCTGCTGACATTTTGGGTGGGATGATTCTTTGTGGTGGGGGCTGTCCTATGCACTGTAGGATGTCCAGCACTATCCCTGGCCCCTAGCCATTTAGGGGCACCCTCCCAGTTGTGACCACTAAAATTGTCTTGACATTGCCAGCTGTTTCTGGGGGGAGGGGTGTAGGAAAGAGAGGAGGTGTCAAAACCTTCCCTAGTTACACTGATGGAGTTTTTGAAAGATAAACTTTAAAAAAGGGGGAAAAATAATTCATCCACAAGTACCATACAATTTGAGAATGGGGTCTATGGATACTAAAAAGGGCTGCTGCCTGCCATGTGTAGTAGTGGGAGTGGGGAGAGAGTTACAAAACTAGGTTTGCAGGACCCCAACAATTCTGCCAGCATCAGTTGGTGTGGACAGCTGGGTGGCTGGTATGAGGAGCACAGGGTGAGGTTCGTTTTTCTTAGGATGCGATTCGGATCTTTACACATAGGTGAAGGTTGTTTAGCTCAGTGCCAGTTTCTCACTGTGGTCATGGTATATTAAAAACAGCTGATGCTTTGCAATCACGATTAGTAATGTCAGCTCACATATGTTGAGCACATACAGCTTCTAGTTTAAAAGCAGGACCTGAAGTGGGCGTCACCACCTTCTCCACATGCAGAAGGAACTAAAGCACAGACAGGGCAGGCATCTTGCCATAGTCACACGCTATAGAGTACAGGTGCAGTGATAGGAACCAATTCCGTTTAACACTAACTGTCCTGCATTAACTACTAATGTACGTGAATTTCCTAGTGAGTCATAATACTAACCACACAACTAAAATGATGAATTTCATCTTTCCTTCTTGCGGTGGAGTCAGTGTTAAACACACAAGAAGGGGTTCTGGGGCACAGGCTCAGATCCTTCTAGCTAGGGTCCTGAGGAAGATGGAGATCACAAGGTATTGTTTTACTTATTTATTTGAGATGGAGTCTCACTCTGTTGCCCAGGCTGGAGTGCAATGGCATGATCTCGGCTTACTGCAACTTCTGCCTCCTGGGTTTATGTGATTCTCCCAACTCAGCCTCCAGAGTAGCTGGGACTACAGGTGCCCTCCACCATGCCCAACTAACTTTTTGTATTTTTAGTAGAGACACGGTTTCACCATGTTGGCCAGGCTGGTCTCGAACTCCCGACCTCAGGTGATCCACCCACCTCGGTCTCCCAAGTTTCTGGGATTACAGGCATGAGCTGCTGTGCTTGGCCAGGTATGGTTTTTAAAAAGGAAAACATGCCCTAGCTCTTCTGCTAGATCCAAAATAAAAGAAGCAAAGATGGCTGATCACACTGGAAAGGTCTTTAGAAATCACCTACAGCTGAAGTTCTGAAATTGGGTTCTGGGGAGCCCACATATCCAGGTGGGCTGGGGGCAGCAGGAAGTGGGCCGTTAAGGAAGGGGTTTGCATGCTGGGTTCAGTGAGAAGATTCCATTTCAAGAAATGGTTCCACTGCTAAAACAACATTTGAAAACCTCTGACAATATCCAACGTCCTTCTTTTATAGATGAGGAAACAAGGACTGGAGAGGACAAGCGATTTGCTCTAAGGGACACAGACTGCCCTCTCCCCTAAGAGGGAGGAAAGCAAGAGCTTTGTGGGGAGATGGAGCTGTGTTTGTATCCTGGTTGTGCTACTTCATTTCTCTAAGCCTCTGTTTAGCAATTTGAGAAATGAAAGTAACCATATCTTCCTCATTAAGTTTTATAAACAATTAAATAAATGAGTGAATGAATGGGACATGCTAAGAAGACTGGAAGTAGTCAAGTGCTGGCTGCTAGGGCTACTTGGAGGTGACACAGTGGTCAGAACAGAAGCTTGGGAGCTACTAGATGGCTGGATCTACACTCCATGCCAGCACTTCCACCTCCAGCTGTGTGACTACAGGCAGATCAGTTCAGTTCCTTGAGTCCTAACTTCTCTTCTGTTTAATTAGCATAATAATTCCTTAAGTACAGGTGTCCTGGGAGGTCTAGCTCATACGAGACAGGCAAAGTGCTTAGCACATTGCCCAGGACATTCTAGATATATATATATATATCTATATATATATATATATATTTTTTTTTGAGACAGAGTCTCGCTCTGTCACCCAAGCTGGAGTGCAGTGCCACAATCTCAGCTCACTGCAACCTCTGACTCCTGGGTTCAAGTGATTCTCCTGCCTCAGCCTCCTGAGTACCTGGGATTACAGGTGTGTGCCACCACGCCCGGCTCATTTTTGTATTTTTAGTAGAGACGAGGTTTCACCATGTTAGCCAGGATGGTCTCAATCTCTTAACCTTGTGATCCACCCTCTTCGGCCTCCCAAAGTGCTGGGATTACAGGTGTAAGTCACCGTGCCTGGCCCTTTTTTTTTTTCTTTTTTTTGAGAGAACAGAGCCTCACTATATTGTCCAGGCAGGTCTCAAACTCCTGGGCTCAAGCTATCTTCCAGTCTCTGCCTCCCTTAAGAGCTGGGACTACAGGCGTGAGCCACCGCACCTGGCCTAGATGTTCAGTAAACACTTGCTATTATCATCACATTTTAACTTCTGTGACACCTCATTAGGGGAACAGCTGCTGGGATGTCTCTGCCAGTGCCCAAGGAGTACCCACCAGGAACTTCAACTCCTCTAGGGTATGCAAAGCCGAGAAATCTTGGAGGAAGCACCTGCACCAGCAAAAAGCAGGCTGGGTGATGAGTGGAGTGTAACTTAGAAGCCCTCACCTCAGAGCTCCCACAGAAAGAATGTGTTGCGTGATTGCACCTTTTATCTTGATTTTTTTTAAGAGTGGGGAAAAAAAAATAAAGGCTAGAACTTCAAGGTCAGGTTCACTTCCCTGCAGGCTCCTCCTAGGCTGCAGTGAAATTTCAAGAATTCAGCCTCTGGGCCCAGTTTACATTCCCACCCTCTCTGTATCCAGGATACCAGAGGGACCCTGTGGCATTCCATTCCACCAATCAGCTTCTTGCCTAGGCTCCCGGGTGCTCAGTCACATCCTCAGCTGCCTCCCTGCTGAAAGCTGGGCCTAACCGTTGTTCTTGGGAGAAGCATCATTGCTTAGCAGGAGACTCATCGATTCATTCAGTTGCCCAAAATACAGGTTCAGAACTCACTGGAGCCAGGCACTGGGGATAAAGTTTTGTGGTAAACAGCCAGAGCCACCTATCCTTAGGAAGCTTGCAGTGCAGTGGAGAAGGCAGACACAGAAATTTGAGCAATTTTACAAAGCAGTAACACACAGGGGCATGAGACTGTAAATGGGGGTAGAGTGGGAAGAGTCTGATCTTACTCCTCACGGTTAGGGAAAGCTTCCCAAGTCAGTGTGATGAAACTCAGGGCTGAAGAATGAGTAGGTGTCAGTAGGTGAAGAGAGCAGGGTATAACATAGCTCCTGTTAGAGGGGGCAGCATTTGCCAGGCTGTATAATTTACAAGGTTGCAATGTCTCTCAGGACCTGTTGCCCAAGTGCAGTGGGAGAGAAACAGGTTGGGGCTGGAGAGGCAAAATCAGGGTCAGTCCTACGTTGTTGAGTGTCCTGAGAGCCATGTTAGGGAGAGAAGACTTTTTTCTTTTTTTTTTTTTTTTGAGACGGAGTCTCACTCTGTTGCCCAGGCTGGAGTGCAGTGGCATGATCTCAGCTCCCTCCAACCTCCACCTCCCGGGTTCAAGCGATTCTCCTGCCTAGGCCTCCCAAGTAGCTGGCACTACAGGTGTGTGCCAACCACGCCCAGCTAATTTTTTGTAATTTTAGCAGAGACGGGGTTTCACTGTGTTGGCGAGGATGGTCTCAATCTCCTGACCTCGTGATCTGCCCACCTTGGCCTCCCAAAGTGCTGGGATTGCAGGCGTGAGCCACCAAGCCTGGCCCCTTTTTTCTTTTTTTGAGACAGTCTTGCTCTGCCACCTAGGCTGGTGTGCAGGGCTACCATCATAGCTCACTGCAAGCTTGAACTCCTGGGCTTCAGTGGTCCTCCCTCCTCAGCCTCACCAGCAACTGGGACCACAGGTGTGTACACCTGGCTAAGTTTTTTCTTCTTTTTCCTTTTTTTTAGTAGAGGTGAGGTCTTGCTATGTTGCCCAGGCTGGTCTCCACCTCTTGGGCTCAAGGGATCCTCCTGTCTTGGCCTCATAAAGTGTTGTGATTATAGGCACGAGCCCCCTTGCCAGGTCAGGGAGAGTAGACTTTAAGAGCCATGACAGAGCATTAAAGTGTTTTATGCAAGAGGATGGCATGATCAGGCTATAGTTCTATAAGAATCTTGTAGTAAGTTCATCTTGAAGGAGTGGAAGAGGGCTGATAGGGGATAGCAATTTCTAAGTCCCCAGCATAACAAATACCTGGGCTGATAAATGGGGAAACTGTGCAGGTAAAGCCTGGGCAGGGGGTGTGCTCTTTCCAAATGTCCCTCTCCTACATGCTTTTCTCCAGGACAGACCCACAGCCACACCAGTGCAGAGCTCTGTTTCTGGACTGATAGCACTTCAGAGCAGCCTCTCTAGGTTGCAAAGATCACAGAGGTGCTGTCCATCATTATGAACCTCTAAACCTACACCTGGCCTCACAGTGAGATCTTGTCTGAGAGAAGAAGTCGCATTCTCCACAAAGGGCTCACAACAAGGGTGCATTCTCAGGCATAAAGGTAAGAAGAGATGGTCAAGGATTATCCGGATGCACGTTTTCCATGCATCTCAAAGGTGCAAAATAGGCACCCTCCACTCCCAGCTCCCAAAGGGAAAAGGTGTGTAGATGCATGCTTGACATTATACATAGGGGAGGTACTCAAAAAATGTTTGAGGAAGGAGGGGAGAAAGAGAAAGAGAAGGGCAAGGAGATAGTTGATTGGTTAGTGAATTAGTAGTTTTTTGAAACCCCTGTGAGCTTGGTCCCCTTGGTCCTTGGTCCCCTAGAGATGACAGTTGGCTTTCAGCCTGGTTAGACAACCAAACCTGGCTGCCTGGCACGTGGGGTGCCATCCCCAGAGATGCCGAAGTCAGGAGGTCTGAGGTGGGGCTTGAGACTTGAAAGGTTCCCCCACCCATTTTTATAAAAGTAAAAAATGGCCAGGCACATTGGCTCATGCCTGTAATCTGAGCACTTTGGGAAGCCAAGGAGGGTAGATTTCTTGAGCCCAGGAGTTTTGAGACCAGCATGGCCAACATGGTGAAAGCCTGTCGCTACAAAAAATACAAAAATTAACCTGGTATTGTGGCACATGCCTGCAGTCCCAGCTACTTCGGGGGCTGAGACATAAGGATCGCTTGAGCCTGGGAAGTAGAAATTGCAGTGAGCTGAGGTTGTGCCACTGCACTCCAGCCTGGACAATACAGTGAGATCCTATCTCAAAAAAAGAGAAAAAAACAAAAATATACAAAAGTAACCCACAAATACAAGTAACAAGAAACTTTTCCGTCCTCAGCTACCTTGCAAACCCTAAATTACAGGGAAGTTAATATTTCCTGTGTGCCCTTCCAGAAATATTTTCACAGACATATCAGCATGTACACAAACCTAGAGCACACGATGTGCACACATAAAGGCATATACATGCTGATCAAATACACACACATACACTCTACTTCATCACTAAGGAAGCATCACTTATAAGCAGGATTATTCTAGACGCAATCAGAAAAGGAAAACACTGCCAGTAAGTTATGACCCAAAGCTTTACCTTAGATTATTTATAGGTACTGAAAAAGCTCAGACTTTTTTAGATAAGGACTTTATTATATGACTCTCTTTTCCGCATATGAAAAAGAAGATAAGTGAAATGAATGAGCTAAAGTCTAAGATGGAGCCCCTTCTCAGCTCTGAGTCATCCGCACCAGTGTGTTTCTCACTCACAGTGTTATTCTTTTGTGCCACTGAATGTTAAGGCATTTTTTTTTTTGGACAGAATCTCACTGTCACTCAGGCTGGAGTGCAGTGACACGATCTCAGCTCTCTGAAACCTCGACCTCCTGGGTTCAAATGATTCTCCTGCCTTAGCTTTCCGAGTAAGTGGGATTACAGGCACATACCATCACATTCGGCTAATTTTTGTATGTTTAGTAGAGACGGGGTTTCACCGTGTTGGCCAGGCTGGTCTCAAACTTCTGGCTTCAAGTGATCCACCTGCCTCCCAAAGTGCTGGGATTACAGGCATGAGCTGCCGTGCCCGGCAGCATTTCTTGAAAGAGAATTCTGATGATGTTTCCGTGATTCTCTTCCAAGCCACTGACAATTACTTTGAATTTTGTTCTCGCACTTTCTTGACTTCACTAGAAGATGCCAAAGGAAGTTTTTCAATAAGAACAAAGACCTGTTTGCAAATGGTTTTTCCATTTTTTTTTAAAGAAAACACAGAGGGGCCACCGCTATCCCATTACCTTAACAGGAACTACATCATTTGTGCATGTGTAAGCAATGACGGCAATGGCTAACAGCGTTGATAAGAGCACCCCACATTTGAAGATGTTAACATGCAAAACAAACAAGTTCATCTTAAAACTGATCAGTTACTCTGTAGGACATACACAATCTCCCTCAACTCACTCGCAGTTGTCTTGGGGTTGCCAACTCAAATCCCAGCTTGACCCAGGAGGTAACTGAGTCAAGTAGGAAGGGTGGACTGCAGTGAACACAAGCTTTCAAAGGGTGGTCCTGGAACAGCAGCTATTTCAATAAATACTGTGTGGGCCAAACATTTCTATGAAATAGATCATTCCTTGGAGCTCCCTTCTGTAAAACTCTAGTTGACGAGAGTGTATACTTTTAACCCCATTTTTAAAAACATATAACCTACTGTTCTCAATCTTGCAGAATGCTCCATCATGTATCTTGGACTCCTTTCCCTATGAGACCTGTAGCTCTACCTTAGACTTGTCAAGGTCCACAAGGCACTCCATTACACGGGTGCCCCAAAATGTATCCACACAGCCCCCAGGGAGAGAGATTTAGGCTGTTTGCTGGCCTTACTGCTCTTATACACAAGACTGAAGTGAGGAAGTGGAGGGCTGCAGTTCTGAAGCATGATCCCCTGGAGGTTAGGGAAGGGGTGGGCATTCTGACATCCCCAGACTGGAGGATGGCTGTGTTATTCACCCAGCTTGTGTCTTGGCAGCTCAGCCTTGAGGGTTGGAGGCTTCTAGGAAGGTCAGGGGAAGGACGGGTTGTAGAGGATTCTGAATACACCAGCTCTTTTTTTTTTGAGATGGAATTTCACTCTTTTTGCCCACATTGGAGTGCAGTGGCACAGTCTCAGCTCACCACAACCTGCGCCTCCCAGATTCAAGTGATTCTCCTGCCTCAGTCTCCCAAGTAGTGAGATTACAGGCATGAGCCACCACGTCTGGCTAATTTTGTATTTTTAGTAAGGACAGGGTTTCTCCACATTAGTTAGGCTGGTCTCGAACTCCCAGCCTCAGGTGATCCTCCCGCCTCGGCCTCCCAAAGTGCTGGGATTACAGGCATGAGCCACTGTGCACGGCCTGAATGCACTAGCTCTTCTTATAGTCAGAAGATTCTGCAGCTTTAGGGGAGAGGAGCGGCCAACTCTTCACCCACCTCTGGCTTCCTCAGTTGCAGAGCCCTGTAGCCCCCAAGTCCAACTGCTGCCTGCCAACAGTCCCAGACACCCTCACTGTATCCTTCTCTCTGCTCCATGTCCCTTTTCCTCCTACAGCTCCAACCCCTTCCAGACGAACAGAGGAAAAAGAAGAGCAAAAGGGGCCTCTGAATGAGTGCATGTGGGATGGAGGGAGGTCTTATCTGTACTGCTCCAGATCACCTCCCACTACCTCTTCCCCTTCTAGCACATTCCATGCATATATGGTAGGTGCATAGGAGTAGGAGTAACAATAGCAACCTCAAGAACAACTGATTGCCAAACACTGTGTTGAGCAAACACCAGCCAATTAATCCTCATAATTCTGAAGGTGCCTATTGTTAGCTCCATTTTATTGATAAGAAGAAAACTGAGTCTCAGAAAATGAGAATACCTTTGCTTAAGTGACACAACTCATGAGTAGCCTGCCTCCACAGAACATCCCAGTTTTTCAAGGATTTCTTCCAAGGGGATGTTGCTCAGGCAACATATTGAAACTCAGAAGTTTCTTCCCTAAACAATGTGGGTCCCAAGCCAATCGCCGAGACCCTCCTGTCCAATGCATTGTTGCATTCCTGGTGAGTGAGGGTGGCAGGAGAATGGGAACATATGTTTTAGTAATCTTTTTTAGAATTTACATTTTTAACCAAAGCCAGTTGCCTTTTTTTTTTTTTTTGAGACAGGGTCCTGCTCTGTCACCTGGGCTGGAGTGCAGTGGCACAATCTTGGCTCACTGCAGCCTCCGCCTCCCGGGTTCAAGTGATTCTCCTGCCTCAGCCTCCAAAGTTGCTGGAATTACAGAAGCCACCATGCTTGGCAAATTTTTGTATTTTTAGAAGAGACAGGGTTTCACCATGTTGGCCAGGCTGGTCTCTCTAACTCCTGACCTCAGGTGATCTACCTGCCTTGACCTCCCAAAGTGCTAGGATTACAGGTGTGAACCACCACACCCGCCTGGCCGAAAGCCACAGTTTTTAAGTAATATTGCTTTCTATCATTTCACTTTCCCTTTTATCTTTATACCCTTTAAATTGTTGTTTTGCTCATTCTCTCCCTTTTTATGCAATGACTATCCCGGCAGGGGAAGAAGCAGGTGGGTTTTGCTAAACTCTCTCTCTTTCCAGTAGGTCCAGGAATTTGCAGAACCTGGCAAAAAGGTTCTAACTCCAGTTTCATTAGCATGGCTTGTTAATTATAAACACTGCCTGCCCTCCCGCCCAAACGTCTAAAACAGCAGATTAAGTTTTAACGTTTGCTGGCAGGACACCTACTTCGGACATTCCTTCTCCCCTCACCTCCTAGGATTTACAACACAAAAGTAAACATTTACACTGGTTAAGATTTACCAAAAGGAAATGTGGCCTGGAATGCTTCCTTTGAAGTCCTGCCTCATGAGAAGGGAGCCCTTTTAAATAAATAAAATAAGAAAATAAGCTCAGGTTGGAAGAGAAAACCTCAAAGCCTTCTAGATGATGTCCCACTTGGGCTCAGCATAACCAGGCTTTCTGTTTTTCCCTTGGGCCTTAAAGGCAGCATTTGTTAAATCCTAAGAATAACACAAAACTATAGGTCTCTGCTCAAGGTAAATTGGGTTATCAGTCAGCAGTGCAATCAAGTGGTCACCTGGAAGCTCTTGGCTAGGACTTTCTTCCTGACCAAGATATCACCAAGGGGGAAGGAAGAAACCAAGTACCTACAGCGGGGGAGCTAAGGGGCAAGACCAACTTATCAGGATGGAAAAAGCAACAACGTCCACCTGTTTGTGCCAGAAAAAAACTGACTGTCTCAATGAGGCTTTTCTGCTTTATTGCAGGTGGTTGAGGGGTGGAGCCCAGACAGCCCTAGGATTCATGCCAGCTGTGCTGACTGAGGGGCTTGACAGATACTTTTGCAAACAGGGGCACCAGACACTGAGCTCATGCAAGTACTTTCAGGGAAAGGGAAGTGAAAAAACTCGCCCCCCGCCCCCCCCTCCAAGATTGCAGGTCAATGAAATGCTCCAATAAGGAAAGGAGGAATGACTGCAGTTGCATGGCATTCCTATCCAATCACACTCTTCATCCTCTAGAGATAGTGCCTCCACCACTACATAGCTCTATTGGTCAAGATCAACCAATAATCTTGACCATGGAAGTAATTCCCAAGTGCTTGTTGTTCACCAGCAAGTGAAGAAAGGGAGCACCAGGAAACAGCATCCTTCATAACCCACTCTGTCCAAGCCCCAGCTGACGGCCTTACTCGCTTAGCTTGCCTGTCTCTATGACGGCCCAGAGAGGCAGATATTATGCACACTCTGTGGGTGAGATCACTGAGACTAGCTAATGCTCTCAAGGCTGCAACTTATGCCAAAGCCATCCAAGTGGCAGATGTGTTAGAAGCAGCGCTGAACTTGGACTCCTAGCTTGTGAAAGGCTCAGCCTTCTGTTAGCTGGGAGACCTTGTGCAAGTTACTCAACTCTGCCGGTGTTTCTAGTCCCACTCTGTTTTAAGCAGCAGCGTATCAATGGGTTGCACATTTGAGGGAGAAGTCCACATAAACCCACTTGCTCTAACTTCCTGACCCACCTAGCAGAGTGTTCAGAATTTAACAGCATGAATGCAACAAATTTTGGCAAGGCTTTCCCCTCACTCCTGGGTTCCCTATAAAGTGGGGAGCATATTCCTGCCAACATGAGCTTATATTCTCATTGGATATCCTTCCAGATTGGAGAAAGCAGCCAACTTAATGCTATACCCCACTCAGGCTTTTGTTAAAGTAATATCTACAAGCACTGGCCTTTCATCATTCTTCAATCAAACTAAGCCTCAGCGAGGTCTCACCTTTACTTGCAGAGACAAAGCAGATCCAGAACCCCTGGGCATTTATTCTTGCTACCTTCAGCTTCCTAGTGTCTCATAAAGCCACAATCTCACTCACAGGGACACCCTTGTTCTGGTTCTAAATTTGATCCAATGACCAGAATTGCCAACCCATTTCTCTGAACTGCGGAAGCTCAATTTCCCAACCTGCCAATTGGGGTTGAAACAAATTACCTTACAAGGTTTCAATGAAGAGCTAAGGAAACCTGAAAAGGTAAGATTCTTTCCATCATAAACATTCCTGCTCTTATCATGTCCTGGGTCCTAGAGCACACTATCCGAGTGAGTCAATATCAGACATACATATCAGAAACAAATACAAAGTACAGATCACAGGGTGAGCAAACAAACCATGAGGTAAATGAAGGAATGAAGGAAAGGAGAGGGGGAGAAGACTGGGAAGACCAGTAGGGGCCCTGAGTCATGCTAAGATATTTTGGGGTTTTCTGTGAGCACTGGAGAACCATGAGCAATTCTGAGAAGGAGAACAATTTGCTCTGGGAAGTCTCGTGGAAGAAAATTACAAAAGTAATTGCAACAAGAGATTGCTGGAAAATGATCTTGGAGTCTGGCCACTGTTCGCTGACTATCGCAATAACCAAAGCAAGAAATGACACCTTCATCAGATACTGGCCTGCATATGGCCAGTGCATAGAAGGGTGGGAATGAGTCAGGAGACCTCAACCACCAAAGGCTCTCGGCAGTTCTGTCCCTTCAAAAAGGCAGATTTGCAAGAATAAACTTTCCCAGATGCTTATTTTTGTTCTAGGTTTCTACGAATGTGAAATAGGACTATCAGGTTAGTGTCCTGAGCCACTGATTCATATCCCCATATTCACCTTATTACCTTAAAACAAAACAAAAAATCATTGCTGTCTGCTCACATTCATAGCAGCATTATTCACAAATAGCCAAAGGTGAAAGTAACTTAAGTGTCCATCGATAGATGAACAGAGAAACAAAATGTGATATCAACATACAATGGAATATGATTGACCCTTAAAAAGGAAGGAAATTTTGACATAGGCTACAACATGGATGAGCCTTATGTATTATTTCACATAATGCTAAGTGAAACAACCTGTCACAAAGGACAAATACTATGGGATTTCATTTATATGAGGTATCTGGAGTAGTCAAATTCATAGAGCCAGACGTAGAACAGTAGTTTCCAGGGGCTGGGGGCAGGGAGGAGTCAGGGGTTGTTTAATGGGTGCAGAGTTCCTGTGCAGGAAGATGAAAAGAGTTTTGTAGGTGGGTGGTGGTGATGGTTGCACAATAACAATATACTTAATTCACTAAACTCTACCATTGAAAATGGTTACAATGATTAATTTTACGTTATGTATATTTTACTACAATTTTTTTAAAAGGAAAAGAAATCATTCCTCACACGGATTGTCAGTGAAAATGAGACTGCCTGTAAATGACAGAATTCTTTACCACCAGACACAGCCTATCTAGGAAACTTCTCCTCCTCTTCCTTTCATTATTGCTTAAAAATTCCCCTCCTTGTAGGGCACAGTGGCTACCTGTAATCCCAGCACTTTGGGAGGCCGAGGTGGGTGGTTCACGAGCTCAGGAGTTCAAGATCAGCCTGACCAAGATGGTGAAACCCCATCTCTACTAAAAATACAAAAATTAGCTGGGCACGGTGGCTGGTGCCTGTAATCCCAACTACTCAGGAGGCTGAGGCAGGAGAATTGCTTGAACCCAAGCAGCAAAGCTTGCAGTGAGCTGAGATCGTGCCACTGCACTCCAGCCTGGGTGACAGAATGAGACTCTGTCTCCACAAAAAAAAAAAAAATTCCCCTCCTGCTGCCCCACCTGGTACTAACTCAGCTCCTATCACTATTTGAATGGCAGGAACCAGCCTGAGGGTAGACATTGCCACCTTCTTCTGTATCCTAGGACACCTGAAGTTTCCAGAGACTGACGCTGTGCCATCCACCACCAGGACCCCAGCCCCCGACAACCTCAGTCAGCATGGGCCCAAGTCCTCACTGGCATCCCATCTGAGCTTGGCAGGTTCCAGAAAGCTCTCTTCATGGCAAGAAGAGTTAGGGTGGAGTGCCTATGGGAGTTGTTGGTAGGGGCTCCTGTCAGAGGCTCCCAGAGCCTGCCATCTCAGAGGACAAGGAGGGCACACGTGGTCTCAATGCTGAGCACAAAATGAGGCCATGGAGGTCAGCTTGCTTCTGTCCACTTCTGCCCTTGTCAGCAACTCAAAGGAGATCAGGACTGGAATGAGGAAATGGCTCCATCCGTCCTCCCCGCTGCAAAGAGCTGGAAAGCTTGCTCTACTGGATGCAGTCATTTATTTAGGTATTTGAACTCAGCTACTAGGTGTCTACACATTTAGTATGGTCATGTCTTTTTGATGAATCACCCTATTATTGTAAAAGCTCTCTGTATTCCATGCTGACAGCCATTCCAATATTCTTTTGATTAGTACTGGTATGGTATATCCTTCCTATCCTTTTACTTTTCACTATCCTATGTGAGTCTTTATATTTAAAGTGACTGTGTTATAGGCAGGCTATACACTTGAATCTTATTCTTTTTTTCTACTTTTTAATTAGAGTGTTTAGTTCATTTACTTTTACCGGCTTATTGATAGAGCTGGATTTAAGTCTACCAACTTGCCATTTGTTGTCTATTTGTCTCATCTGTTTCTTGCTTCCTTTTTCTTTCTGTTCTGCTTTAAAAAAAAATTCATCCACCATACACCATTATGTTTGCTCTAAAACAGTCAATTATCTTTTAAAGAAATGAAGAAATTTTTAGTTTTTTCTATTTCTGGTACTCTTAATTTCTTATGTAGATCTAAGTTTCCACCTGATATCATCTTTCTGACTGAATTTTTTTTTTTTTTTTTTTTTTTTTGAGACAGAGTCTTGCTCTGTCACCCAGGCTGGAATGCAGTGGCATGATCTTAACTCACTGCAACCTCTGCCTCCTGGGTTCAAGCAATTCTCCTGCCTCAGCCTCCCAAGTAGCTGAGACTGCAGGTGCACACCACCAGCCTGGCTAATTTTTGTATTTTTAAGAGAGACAGGGTTTCTCCATGTTGGTCAGGCTGGTCTCGAACTCCCAACCTCAGGTCATCCACCCACCTTAGCCTCTCAAAGTGCTGGGATTACAGGCATGAGCCACCACGTCCAGCCCCAAGAAGTCTTCAAGTATTCTTATTGTTCTCTTATATGTTATTCCCTGGCTGATTTTAAGATTTTTCTATGTTTACAGCAGTTTGATTATGATATGTCTAGGTGTGGTTTTTCATGATTTTTCTGGATTTATTGGACTTCTTGGATGTGTGGGTGATATTATTTTCATCAACTTTGGAATTTTTCATCCATTATGTCTTCAAATGTATTTTCTTTCCCAATGTCTCTATCTCCTTTTTTTTTTTGTGAATGCAAACACACATTTCTTAGACTGATTAATAATGTCTCACAAATTGCTAAAGTCGTGACTTATTTTTTCAAGCTTTTTTTCCTTCCATGCTTCAGCTTGGATACTTTTTTATTTTAGACAGGGTCTCACTCATTCTGTTGCCCAAGCTGGAGTACAGTAGCACAATCATAGCTCATGACGCCTCCACTTCCTGGGCTCAACTGATCCTCCCACCTCAGCCTCCCAAACAGATGGGACTACACGCATGTACCCCATGCCTGGCTTTTTTTTTTTTTAATTTTAGTGGAGATGAGGTCTTGCCATGTTTCCCAGGCTAGTCTTGAACTCCTGAGTTCAAGGGATCCTCCAGCCTCAGCCTCCCAAGATGTTTGGGTTACAGGTGTGAACCACTGCACCCAGGCTCGCTTGAATACTTTCCAGTGCACTGACTGCACGTTCACTAGTCTTTATTTTTTTTACAGCATCTGATCTACTATTAAACTCATCTAGCAAATTTTTCATCTCAGATATTGTAGTTTTCATCTAGAATTTTCATTTAATTCCATTTCTCTACTGACTTCTTTTAAATCTTTAAACATATCTAAACAGTCGATTATCTTTTAAAGAAATGAAGAAATATTTTAAAGTCATCTCTGGGTCTGTTTCTATTGACTATCTTTCTTCATAAGCTGAATACCTTTTCTATTGTTGGCTGGACATTGTCAATATGAAGTTGTTGACCATCTGAACTTCGTTTTCTTTCTTTAAAGAATGTTGAGTTTTGTTTTGATGGCTAGTTAATTTATTGGCTGATTAGCTTAATCCTCTCAAGACTTGTTTTTAAGCACTGTTAGGCCATGAAGTTATTTTAAGGATGGAAGCCACATGCAAAGAATGGTGGTACAGGCCGGGCACAGTGGCTCACACCTGTAATCCCAGCACTTTGGGAGGCTGAGGAAGGCGAATCATGAGGTCAAGAGATTGAGACCATCCTGGCCAACATGGTGAAACTCCGTCTCTACTAAAAAACACAAAAATTAGCTGGGCGTGGTGGCGTGTGCCTGTAGTCCCAGCTACTTGAGAGGCTGAGGCAGAAGAATTGCTTGAACCCAGGAGGGGGAGACTGCAGTGAGCCGAGATTGCGCCACTGCACTCCAGCCTGGTGCCTGGCGACAGAAGGAGACTCTGTCTCAAAAAAAAAAAAAAAAAATGGTGGTAAGAAAAAAAGAAAGGCATACAGAATCTGGGTCCCTGATGACAATGTGGCACCACCACCCTGGTCCAGACTGGCCTGTCTCTTGATTCTTTTTTCTTATGAAACAAAGAGATAACATCTATCTTGAAGTCACTGTTATTATTGACCTGTAGTACCAGTAGCTAAACACTATTTCTATTAAAATTAACAAGTATTTACTAAGTAGGAGGCCTTGTGCTAGGTGCTGAGGGTAAAGCAGTTTACAGGATAAATGTAGCTCCTGCCCTCTTAAAGTGTAGATGGCCCACAGGCCAAATCTATCCATTGCCTATTTCTGCAAATAAGGTTTTTATTGAGACACAGCCACACCGTTTGTTGATATATTATCTATGTCTGCTTTCCTTCTACAGAGTAGTTAGGATGAGCTGGTATTGTTCGCAAAGCCTACCTAGTCCTGGACAAAGTTTCCAACCCTTGTCTAGGATAGCAGTTCTTAAGCTTGGTTTTGTTTTTCGAGTTTTTTGGGGTTTTTTTGGACTTTCCAATCCCCCTCCAAAATTGGTGAGAAAAGTGGCATCATTTTACATTTTTGAAAGACTCCTCAAAGTAATGTATGGTTTAATAGCAAACAGCTGAGTCCTAAGAGCTGCTTTTGCATCAATCTGTTACACAATCACATGCCATGTTGCCTATAGAAAACTCCACTGTAAGGCCAGGCGCAGTGGCTCATGCCTACAATCCCAGCACTTTGGGACTCCAAGGCTGGTGGATCACAAGGTCAGGAGTTCGAAACCCGTCTGACCAACATGGTGAAACCCCCATCTCTACTAAAAATACAAAAATTAGCCAGATGTAGTGATGCCTGCCTGTAGTCCCGGCTACTCAGGAGGCTGAGGCAGGAGAATTGCTTGAACCTGGGATGGGGAGGTTGCAGTGAGCAGAGATCGTGCCACTGCACTCCAGCTGGGTGACAGAGTAAGACTCCATCTCAAAAAAAGAAAACTCCACTGTACTCTTGTAAGAGGTTGAAATTTAAAAAAGCAAGTAATTTCTTAGTTTTATTATGAAGTTTTGACCTTGCAGATCTCCTGAGAGGATCAAGTATTTCCAGGGATCTCACTTTGAGAACTGCTGCTCTAGAAAAGTTCTAGGCCTACTAGAATGGAAGAGGCTTAAAAGAGAAAATAAAAATCTTCTGAGCTGACATTATGCAGAAATAACACAAGGTATTAACTAATTACAACTGAACAACTGATTCAAAAGAAAAGGATATTTGCCCTATGAAAGAAGGCAAACACTGAATGTGTCCACCTCCCTTCAGGGAATTGGAGAATGATTTCTTGAGGAACTAACTTTTCAACTGGGCCCTGAGAAGGAGGTTAACCAGATGAAGGCAGAAGAGGCGTAAGTTCTCCTCTGCCTCAGTTACACCTGATCTTCCTGCCTCGCTAAGGAAACTGAGTTAGGCTTTAAAGAAGGATCAGAGATGGAGATTACTTTCTCCCATGACATCTCCTCTAGAAGAAGAACCTGGTCTTTCCCAGACCAAGTTGGAAATCTGCTC